>OY740770.1:118848982-118936496 GCA_963513935.1 Aphrophora alni
GGGTTCATACAGAGTGTCGCAAAAAAATTGAACTTGCTAATCATTTTCGGATTATATACATCAAAACGAACAAAAAAATATCAAATACATTTAGTAGAATACTGCTTCGTCTATCCGCCATTTTGTTCTTTTTAAAATGACATTAACACCAGAAATAGATAAGATATTGAGTTCAGATTAGGTACAAGCATTTTGCATGTTACGTTTTACAATAGTATCAAATACAAATTTATGTTTTTAATTTTCAAAATGGCGGACGTTTTGAGTTTTGTTTAAGTTAACGGTTTTGAGATATTCGACGTTAAAAGCTTTAAACGTAACATACAAAATACATGTATCAAATCAGAACTCAATATCTTATCTATTTCTGGAGTTATATTTTGTTTTTGGAATAGAATAAAATAGACGGATAGTGAAGCATAATTCCACTATATGTTATTTGATATTTTGTTTTCGATTTGATGTATATAATCCAAAAATGAATAGTCAGTTCACCTTTTTCAAGACACTCTGTATGAACCCCACAGTTCCGAACAGATGGAGAAAGTTATGTGATGGATTAAAAACCAATTGTTAGTTGTTTTTTTTGTTTTTTTTATGCAGAAATATCCGTTGTAAGGTTACCTGCGTCCAAAAAGATGTTTTAGGCACGATGTATGTCGTATATTCAGTTCTCTACAATCTAAACGCGTGGGCGTATTTTGTTCATTTCTCGGGACAATTTTGATTTAGCTACTTTAAGAGAGAAAACACAAAATTAAGAATTTCTTAAAATCGGCTCTTGCGTTTCTGATAAAATTTTGCTCAAGTTTAGCCTCTAAAGACGCGAACAGAATTACAATAAAAATCCAAAACATCAGGTAATATCTCAAAATCGATTCCAACAATTTTGATTATATTTTTGTGAAACGTGAAAATTAATTACAAACCCTTGTGCAAAATCATAAGACCGTTCAAATATTTGACGAAAAATCAAAATGAAATTCGAACAACGTCATAAAAGTTTTATTTTAATAAATTAAGAATTGTGCTGAGGTCGCGTTTATGGCACCAAAGAACCTTGTTTCGGTCCTTATTTAAATATATATATATACGACATCCACGAGAAAAATCAAGCAGATTAACCTTCCTTCTCTTCTCTAATATTTTATTTTACGTCGAATCAAAATAGAACATTCCATATCTTTGTGTAATTTGAATACAACTGGATAATTAGTTGAAAATTATTTCAAATTCATCGAATCATTATTTTACTCTTAACTCCGCAGTAAAGCAATCTAATTGACTGGCCTCAAGTACCGGCGCTGATCAGTTGAGTGGAATAAAACTCAAAACGATGATGAGATATACATTAAAACCTTAATAAAATTATTACGTTCGTCAAATTGGAAGCGTTCTGTTGTTTATTAGTTCGGCGTATTTGTTGTGATGCTGCTTTGTTGCATTTTTTATTTCCAACAACAAGATGGCTAAAAATATTGATGTTGAGATTTTTGAAGTAATCGTTTTGAGGTATCCTAAGTCCAAAGTGTTTGATGGGGCAATTTCATTCTGTCGTCTGTTTGTATGTACAGTGTTCTACGGACCAAAAAGGTGGACTAATTATAATAAAATTTGCTATGAGAACATATTTTGGCCAGCACTTTTTTATAACTAAAAATTTGTGCCGTAAGATTATACGTTTATTTGAAACTCGTCTCCAACGATTTTTATCAAACTAACCCTGTGAGAACCCAAACAAAACGTATTGGTCACATTTCTCTAAAAACGTTCGTTCACGAATCAATTCCAAAATACAAAATCTATCAAATTAGAGGTGTTTTCTAATAAGTATTTCTCAAAATCAACTCTACTTATTTAGTTGAAATTTTAATTTGAGCAAATGTTTTCACAGAATTTACATTTTAATTATTGTTACATAAAAGTAATTTCCTACCAAGTGAGAAAGCTTTTTATTAACAGTTAAATTTTTAAATAACTTATCATTTATAAAAGTATAATACAATAATTAAATAGACTAATAAAAATATTTGTTTTTTCCTAAATTAAAATATGTAATTAAAAATATTTAATAACCAAAAGGACTTTCAATCTTCTGTTTTAAACTTTGAAACAGTAAAATAAATTAAATAACACCTTCTTTTGGGAATGTTTAGCTCAAAAATCTACATGGATTCTTAAAGTTCTGTATAATTGAAAATCTAAAAAAAATTGTAGCTTATTTATTAGCCTGAGAGTTGTAAATAATATTTGTATTTCAAAATATGCAGAACGAAGTTATTAAAAGCTAATCAAATGTCAGTAAATGATTAAATATTCAATTGTATTATTTTTGTTTGTATAAAAGGGAATTGTAGAACGTCAATAAAATTCATTAAATACCAAGACGTAGTTATAGATTTGTTTTGCCCAGTGTGGCAATTAGGCAAGACAAGTAAATTACTTTGCAAGAAATAATTATAAGTTTTGCATCAAAATTTCCATTAATTATCTACTTGAGTTTCTAATGTACTTTTATTAGATTCGTTGTTTTAAAAATATTTTGTTTGGAAAAAGAAACACACAAACTCTCGTATTCACCCATTTTAAAAATTAAATAAAAACTGACCGAAACTAATCGATACTAAAAATGTTAGTTAGATAGTAACTATTGACAACTGTCGTCAATTAATAAATGAAAATAACGCCATCTTTGAAGGGGAAATCCGCCATGGACTTTAACTCACATGGAGTCTTTCCTCCAGTAATTGTCGAACCTATACCGACTAAAAGTCTCCTCTATCCATAATCTCTCTCCAGTAGTTCCACTGCGAAATCCACCGCGAAGCGTTACTTCACAGTAGAATTAGCTAGTCTTTCTTCTCTATTGCTTAAAATGTTCAGTTTTCACAAGGACAGTAATGTGTTCATTTATCATACTACAATATTTCCTTTGATCTTATCATAAGTTTAACTATATGTTCGTGTGACAGTAATTATTTTAACCTATTATTCACCTCCACACTGTTCCTATAAAAGTGGCACATTTAGAATGTGCAAGGCATCACATTACGTTACTATTTCAGAACTCGTAATTTTGTACAATTTTACAATTTTTTAAATGAGATTTAAAACATTCGTGGTCTTTAAATACATGTACGAGGTAAAAGTGTACCTCTTAATGTTCTCTTCTTACTCAGACTTCCAATATTGGAAGTTTATAAGTCCATCTCAGTTTACCTTTTCTCTCCTCCTCCATCTCTTCTGCCATATCCCCATTAGTCTTCGTTTCGCTACCTTCTTTACGTCATTCTCTTGTTGGTTCTTAAAGCTTAAAAATAATTCTTCTCTTTCTTGTGGCATTAAATCAATTACAGACGTACTCGAAAGCATTAACTCTGCACTGTACGACACAATCCGGTAGGGTGATATATTCTTCAAAGCCATGCATCTCTAATTTGAGGCTGGCTTCTTCCTATAACACTACTTTTTGTCGTCTCCATCCATATAATAACCTTGTATGAAGTATTATGGCTAGCAATCTTCTTTTCTTTTCTTTTGGACCATTTAAATTAGGCATTAACCTTAGAACGGCGCTGTCTTTTAAAACTTGTTTCGTTTATGCGATAAACACGTCCCACTGTAAATTGTATTTGATTAAAACGCGAGTTTTAGTGACTGCAATGAAGCTTCTATTTGGTTTTTTGTTAATAATTCCTAAACGATATATATATATATATATATATATATATATATATATATATATATATATATATATATATATATATATTAAATTCTTATTTGCACATTGTTGTAGGTAATTAAGCCTCATATTTCAGTACAAAGTTAACTAAATCGGTAGAATCGATATTATAAAAATGACGTCATTTATACGAGTCTTATGACCTATATTTTTGTTTATTACAAATAACTCAAGCACAAATAGTTTTGGAGAAATGTCATCTTGTTTGGAATCTTAGAGCAAAATAAAAAAATTAGAGCCAATTTTAGAAAAATCATCATTTTGTTTCACCTCCAAATATTTAGTTACACAAAAAAAGGCCTGAGATATAGCGAATATAACTCACATAGTAACTTTGATAAAAATCGGACTATGTGTTTAAACTCTGGCACATACGATACATATCAAACTGACATCGATACAAATACCACTATTGAGGTTCAGTTGGCATTGATTATTTGATCCAACACATAACTTTATACTACGTATATGTTAGAGAGTAAAATAAATTTTCTTCTAATATCTCTAAATATGTTTCACAAATTCTGTTAAAATTAGCCTCTAATTTAACCCAGCTTCTAAAAAGCACCCATAGCCCTAATATACTAATAGTGTCATGGTTGGAAGAAAACAAAAGTTGATTAAAAGAAGATCAGATAGGAAAAATTCAAGGATATAAATCAAGGATTAAATGAAGAAATGCAAATATCCAGCTCGTATTGTTTCGAAAAATATTAAGTGATCTTCTTAAGGTAATTCGTTTACCCTAAATATATATTTATTGAATTAGTAACATACGTACTGTAATTTCATAATTTTGTTATTACATTATGACACAAGTAAAATTAGTATTATATTGTTTATTAAGTGAAGTTACAAATTACAATATTGTAGAAGTCACATCAGTGTTATATTTTTGAATAAGTGAAGTTATAATTACATCAATGTATAAGTACAATTACTGTTATATTGTTTATAGAAGTTGTGAATATATATGTTGTGAAATTAAAATTCATTATTGTATAAGTAAAATAAATTTTAAATACATATTTAAAGAATTTAACAAAATGGCCACTCTTCCTTAAATATTTTGTATTAATAACGGGTCAAAAAATAATCTAGTTTTATAATCGTAATTTTAATAAAGTTGAATTTATTAAACTCTTCTCTAAGAATTTTAAATAAATTTTTGCGAAAATATGATTATTATTTATTACAGATATAAAACAATTTCAAAGTAAAGTAAATTTTAAAATCGCTAAAAAAGTATGTGTGAATTTAAATAAAACTTGAGCATTATTTTTGCCTTTTGAAAATTTGTATTTTATTAAGTAGGCGTTGCAATCCCGAGGGTTATTGCTGGATTTATACTTTTTTATGTATTCTTGGAATGAAAATACATATAATCTTTTCTAACCTGCCTCTATTGACCAACTCTTGTTCCTTTCCTACTCTGACGCTATTAGAGTATTTTAGCATTAAAAGTCTTTATTTTTTTATTTTATGTTCTTTTTGCCCATTTTAGTTACCCAGTATACGAAGTATACCCTAATTTTGATAATATTCAAAAATGTCGAAAATATTTTTTGACTGATGTTTACGTTTCATGCCTCAGAAAATCAAAAAGATGATATTCGACAGTCCGTCTGTCGTTGTCGTATGCATGTAAGCACGATAGCTACCCCAAAAATAAAAATAGGAAGATGAAATTTGGTATAGAAGATTATAGTGCACTCTTATTGAATCTTAATAAAATTTAGAAAAATACTCGAAAATTTCAAAATGGCGGCCATTTTGTTCATATCTCGTGTACTATTCAACTTTTAACACACTAAATTATAGATAAATTTGGAAATTTGGTAAATGTAATGGTACCAACCTTAGCTATCTACGATGACAAATAGAGAAGTTATTGTCAACAATTAAAGTAAAACCTTGACACCAAATGGAAACGTGATATTCGTATCCGGCAGGCCCGAGTCACTGACACGAGTGTAGCGAGAAGAGGTTTTTTAATATTTAAACTAGTTACGGCCTAGCCGACGTCAAGAAAGTAGTGATATACATAATTATGATGTTCATAAAATCTCTGTAACAATTGTTTTAGTCAAACTTACTCTACTGGATAAAACCCCTTGATCTACAAATACAATTTAACATTTCTTACAAGTTCCAAAAGACCAAATTTTGTGTATTACATTAAGAAGATCTGCTTCTTTTAAATTATACGATGGGGTTGAGTGAGTACCATGATGGTGCATTTATCAACAAGAGAGCATTACTTTGTTTCTTGTTTCAATGTTTTTCATAATGCAGACAGTTTGAGGGTTATTATTCCATCTAGTATCTATTTCGTATTTAAATTAATATGCTGACCATCTCGAAATATTACTGTTACATTTACAGTGTAAAACAAAGTAACAAAGAAATAATCACTTGAATGTATAATATCTTTGAAGAATGAATTACAAAAGATAATGCATATACTATCTATTCTTTAATGACAGAATTTTTTGTTCGGATTAATATATAGAGGAGTTATTAAATACAAGATCAGAGGTAACCTCGTTATTTGTAGTTCCATGTAAATTAATATTCAAAGGAGGAAAACTGGGTTAATGCCGGGAGAAATCTAAGAGCAATCAAACAGATTGTAAACCTACAAAGAAACGTACAATTAATTAATATCTGAAATTACCAGTAATAAATTTTATAAGTTTTTATATTTGTCAAAGAAACTAGAAATGATGTGTATCGGGATAAAAAAATTGAATAAAATTTGATACAGAATTATGACCCAATAATGCTAAAAAAGATTTAAAGTTTTTTGATTATTGATAAGATGCAAAACCCTACGATGCGTGGGTAGATCTGGGATAAGGGACCTCTAAATAGGGATGATCCAAATGTAGGCTACTATCTAAAATTGTAGACATTAGGATAAGTTAAATTATGACTAAATTGGTACCATCGCTCACAAATTGGTACCAGATGTTACAAAATCAAGGTCCGTAATTCCAATTTTCTCAAAACTGCCATAAACGATTTTGATATAATTTGCTACAATGTAGCGAGTAAAAATCCAAACAAAATATAAGAAAATGTTTGAGATATTAATAATTATTTTTCTGGATAAAAATAATGTTGGCAATAGACTTTATAAATATGATGTTGTTTATAGATAGCCTACTTTTCACTCCCCAAAACAGCTGTTATGGAAATTTTACAATGCAAAGCAGTTTCGAAAAATTATGTTGACGTTTTTATAAGAGGCGATTTTAACGGCTTCCTTTTATTGAACTTTTCAGACAATTGTCTAGAACACCATCTATTGATTCATAACAGTTTGTAATAATGGATGTATTAGACTTTGTGTGGATATTACAGCCGAAACAGATATATTATAGTAACATCATTTATTTTAAAAAATTGACCTTAATTTTTACAGCAATAATAAACAGCTGTTTTTAACGCAGTGGATGTTCTACAAAAATTCCAAAACAGTATGATTTTTGTAATCTATCAATAACTGTTTTTTATCAGTCTAGAGAACAAATAAAATAACAGTAGTGTTATTACAACTTTAACCCAAGCTTTAGTTTACATTTCATCTCAATTTTACTTTGAAAATAAGAAATCGTTTCTGGATACACCTTGAATTTGCAAATTTTTGAAACATTTAAGTCCCTGTAGCTCATAAACGGTTGAAAATGTCGAAAAATATCCACGAATAAAAAGGTTTAAAATAATGAGTTTTGTTCCAATAAAAGGGTTCCCATAAGAAAATATTAAACAGTCTGCGATATTTGAAAAATGGCGTGTGATATAAAAAATATGGTAATACCTCTAGTTTTAACTGAGGGTTACGTTTTAGAGTTTGTTTTAAGTTTTGTACTTATAGTACAGCAATTACCCTTTTTTCATTCACCCTGTACATGAGTCAGGTAAACAATTAAGTTGTCTGTTTTAGTAACTATATAATCATTTGTATTTTACTTGTTTCTCCAGCAACGATACTGAAATTATCTCCATTCCATGCGTACTGTAATTCTTGAACTACTTATTATATAATTAAATTGTAAATTTACTTTACTTAAAATAACATCATGTAATTTCCGGAATGTTTTAATCATCTCTCTTTTTAAGGATTTCCCCCTCTCTGTTTTATCGATTACGTCGATTACCCTTCCTTCCACTTATTCTTCCTCCGAGAGAGCAATTAATTATTAAGACAATTACTCGACCATCTTACTTTCTGAACAATACGTCTTTTAACTAACTATAATATACATTTACATTGTTAATCTGAAAACAACGTTGGCTTTCTTTACCAGATATTTTGTTAAATGTATAGTGTTAAACGAAAAATCATGCCCAATGTAAATTAATAAACAAAACACACATTGAAATTATAAAATTTGCTTTTAATTTGTCAATAAATATTTTTGGAATTCATACCTTCTACTTTAATTGAATTTTTTAAATATTGATGAATCAAATTTCGTAAATCTCATAAAAACTGGAGATTTTGGAACTCGTGTGTAACAGTAAAAGTATCTTTTAAGCAGTAGCCCAACTAACTAATAGTGTGTAAATGACGTCAATATTTTATCCAAAGATTTTCAATGTCTCTACGTGCATAAAACGCAACTTCTGTCTGTCTGTCCGGAAACTTTTAAATTCAAAAACCGCTTTCGAATTTTTTTCACTTCTGTTTAAAGGCGTAAAACCTTTCGGTTATCATCGCTTTATATAACAAGAGGACGAAAAGAACATAAAATAAAGATCCCTATTAGTTCTCGAATAAATAGTGTCAGAGTAAAAAAGAACAAGAGTTGGTCAAGAGAGGCCTGATTGGAAAATTGAAAGAAACGAGTCTAACACAACACTAGATAAAAAGGACCCATTCAGGATCATTCGGTATTGTCGATTATGATATTTTCTTCCTATGAAGATACCTTATTTGGTTAGGTTTAATTTATGTTTCATTAAAATTGGTTCAGTAGTTCCTAAATTGTGACAATACTTGTATATAAATAACGCTACGTATCTATATTAGTTTGTTTGTAAACTTTAAAAACTCAAAAACTGTGATCCGATTTTCATAGTTTTCCTTCTTTTGTATGTATATTATCTGGTTAGGTTTCACTCTATGCTTCATAAAAATTACTTCAGCAGTTACCAATTTATAACAATATTTGTCTGCAAAGGCAATAGAAAACCTAAATGTTCCACACATTTTAAATATTTTCTTAAACTTTTCAGTGGCAACACATATTTGTTAGTGACAAATGTAGTATGTAATTTGAATGCTAAATAGAACAGGTTTTTATTTAACTTGGTGTAGAAGTTTCCAAGTTATAACATTTTCTTGTTGCTGAAAAGTAGTAAATCCAGATTTACTGGAGTCGGTAATGCACTTAGAAAATTGAGTTTGTATTAAAATCACGCGATTCTACTAACAACTTACTCTTGTATATCCGTATCTGAAAAGTGGAATCCTCCTTTGGGGAAATTTGTCAGTTCTGAATATGCAGAGTTTTTGTCCTTTAAAAAGCTATAATGCTAATAGCAGGTCATAAAAAAAACTGTAGTCATGTTTAAAGAGTTTGAAGTTCTTACACTCCCGAGTATATACTTAAAGTGATATACTGCAGGTTCAAATGTAAGCTTAACCAAAATAAAGATATACATAGTAAGAGCACCAGACAAGCTAGTAATTAACGTACTGGATAGGACAGATTGAATTCATATAGCAAACTTCCTTCCCAGTCTGGTGCTAGAATGATAAATAAGCTAAACACCATCAGGATTCTTTACCAATAAAAACAGTCTTAGACACACTATTTTCTAGAACCTTTTACTGTGTGGAGGAGTTTGTGCACTCTATCCCGGGCCCTTGACATGATTGATGTGGTCTCTTACTCTCATTTGTATCTAAATTTATTTAGGACTGATTATGTTATTGTAATTATATTTAAATGTGTTTGTATTAAGTATGTTAATATTAATTTACTTTTTTCTGTCACTATTTTGTTGTTGTTGTTTTTTTTTTTTTTTGTTGATTATTGGAATTATTTTGAGAAATGTTGTTTTGTGTTGTGTTTTGTATTTTGTCTAGTGTGTATTGACTGACTATTGAACGGATTTAGTTGTTTATTTGTTGTACTGTTTGTGTAATATTTTAAATTCACTATGGTTATGTTTTTTTCTACGGTGATTAAAATATATACATAAAAATTCACTAAGATGTCTTGCAATTTACAAAAGTCAAAATTTATAATACTATTTCTAGAGTTTCACACTAAACAATATAAATCCACGCGGAGCAAAATGGAAAATTATAAGTTTGCACACAAAGAACGTTTTCCACGCGAGCGGACCTCGTGAAATATATAACATACTCAATATTAAATTTGTCTAGGATATTAAAATCAAATAGACATAAATAATTGTTGTTTTCCTGATTTAAAACTACAAAGAGTAATAGGCTATTATATTTTCGTACAAATATAATTTTTGTAATTATATCATAAATCACTTATTAGGTTAGGAGTTCACTTTAGCGTGTGTATGGGCTTGACAATCCCGTGCGACCTAGCTGGATTTACTCATTTTTCTTGATATCTTGAGTTACATCCCTCTCTTTCTTATAAGTCTCTATTGACTAATTTTATATTTAAGCAGCATTCGAGTGCAAGGGATCTTTATTTTATGGCGTCTTCCTACTTTTTATAAGACGATAATGACTGAGAGGTTTTTCGTCTTTAAGCAACAGGAAAAAAAATCTTGTATATGAAAGAGGTTGGCAACACTGTGAGTAATGTAACGACATATTACTTTAATAAGAGTATGTTTTTAATTATTATAAAATCATAATGAACCTGTGCATTATAATTCGTAAAAGAACTCATTAGTCATAAGCTATACAATATTTTCCGTTTTTATATACAGATTGTACATAGCCGTTTATAATTTCTTGTGGGAACGCAAAGTTTGAGTGTAATATATTGATATGTGTGACTTTGAAATTACAGTTATTTTTAAATATTTGATTGTTTTTTTTTTAAATTTCATTTCTAGATAAAAGCAATTATTAGACGATGTAGGGTAAATTGATCGTTCGAATTGAATTCAAAACGTAGGGTGGTAAAGTAATTTTTAATTCTTTTTTACCAGTTCGTCCACAAACCACGATATTAAAATATGTGAATTTTGACCAGTAGTATCAAAATATAGGTGATGATAGTCGAGAGGTTTTTTGGCTTTAAACGACGAAAAAAAGTAGAAGGAGCTTAGTAGGTTATCGTAAATTTGGCAACGCTTAATGGATCATTAATTTCATAAATGAAGTTATAATTGTGTTAATTTTAAATCCTACAATACTTCATATTTTAAAATTTTAATAAGAGAATTTTGATATAAACTATTGTGAAAGTATAAAATTCATAAATCAGATTTCAATACATTTATTATATAAGAATCATGTTGATAGTATCCAAGTCACTATTGTTTTAACTAACAATTAAATTACCTTAATGGTTTCCGCCAGGTGACTTCTTTTTTAAAAATACTTATGCGTTTCGAAGCGTGTGCTCCATCTTCAGAGTTATTTTTCTTTTCACTCGGTTGAGATCGTTAAACATTAAAATAACACATAAAATCACACGGACATTACTTATATATGTTTATTAATTTATACATCGCTTATCATAACGCAACACTTGCGATGCGCATGTATATTATGTATAAATTAATAAACATAGATATGTAATATCCGTGTGATTTTATGTGTTATTTTAATGTTTAATGATCTCAACCGAGTGAAAAGAAAAAGAACTCTGATGATGGAGCACACGCTTCGAAACGCGTAAGTGTTTTTAAAAAAGAAGTCACCTGGCGGTTACCATTAAGGTAATTTAATTGTTATTTATTATTTACTTTTTCAGTGTATTTTTCAATCTAAAACTGCAGAATTAAAAAGAAACTACACAAATATTTGTGAACCGTGTATCCTTTAATAGAAATCATATTTCAACAATAAAAATACATAAAAAGTCTGTACATTTCGTGTATAGGAACGTAACAAGTGGAGGCAACAGGTGTCAAATACAAGGGATTGTCTCTGAAACTACCACATTTAGTGATAACATGACTAAGGCGTGTTACAAGGTGTACTACATTACCATAGCAACAGTCTCTCCTTCCCACAGACTTTGTTTTGCGGCACCGATTACTCATTTTATTGCAATTTAATTGATCGATAATTGTTAGGTTAGGTTTGAGAGTTTTTATGTCGTTTTATAAAATGTACAAACGATTTATATATTATATTTATAAATATCAATTATGTGTTGTTAAATACTTTAAAATTTATATAATTAAAGAAATTGAAGATAAAAATTTTCCTTTCTCAATAATATATTTAAACATTTTAATATTTACCCGGTACTGTGAAAGTTGGGTCAAGAAATCGATATAGAGTGTTTTAAGGTCCACTGGGTGCAAACAGTGGTTTTGGAAATTCTGTCTGTCTGTCGTTTGTCATGCATTACTGTACACCTCAAACACAAGAACCGATTTTAAACAAATTTGATACATCATACTCAAAATTTAGAAATATGATTTTCTGAAAATCTATTCTAACGATTTCATTTTTCGGTGAATAACTAAAAAAATGACGGTTTTTAGGTATTCTTAAAAACTAAATCAGCATTGAGGTGATAGGAATTTAACGAAATCTGAAGATTAATGACAGAAACATGTGTCCAAATTTGCAATTGTAAATATTTTACATTTTAAGAATAATCAGAAAAGAATTAAAATGAACTCTGGAAAATTCATTGAAAGCTAAATTTTAATTAAATATGATTTACGAGTAGGACGATTTACGTTTTATTTGGATCCTTAGAGGCTACTTGATAAAAATATTTTGAGGCCCCAAAATTTATCGTTATCAAAAAATGGAAAATCCTAAGATAAATCCAAAATATGCCCATATCAAAAATTTGATTAAAACCGGTCCACGTGTATGGACTAGAGAACACTGTACATAAGGACAGCAATACAGAGACAGACATAATCTTAACTTTTTTAAAGACAAATATACACTCAATATTGGTGTTTAACAATCCCATGGGAACCTATCTGGATCTACACCTTTCTTCATATAGTATTTGGTTCCATCCCTGTCATTAATATTTCCTATAAAATCTCTCTTGACCAACTCTTGTTCTTTCCCGACTATGACGCTGTTAGAATATCCGAGGGCTAGGGGTTTTTATTTTATGTTCTTTTCTTCTGTTTTATACAAGGCGATAATGACAGAGAGGTTTTCCGGCTTTAAACAACGAGGAAAATATTGACCCATTACATAACATTTTCTATTGTAGGTAGCCTATATGTGAGTAGGTCAAAAGAGATATATAACCCGAGTACTCTGTCATAACTTATACCATATTTTATGGAACATCTTTTGATTTTATCATGCTTCGTTATAGAAGCTGCAGCGGAGCGTTGTTGGATACGTGTTAATAAACAACAACCTGAAAACTTGATTTTAAAAATTATATTAATTACCATTTTTTATTTTACTATATTTTAAATTATTATTATTCGCTTTCTTGGATAACTATTTTAATATTTTTTTCTGATTTCTTCGCTATCGGAAGTAAACAACTAGTATAAAACATAGTGTATTTTAAATTTTAACATAGGTAACTTTTTATTTCATTCATAATGATTAATTTTCTTTTTTCTTACTTATTTAATCCGAATAGTAATTTTTGTAATTGTTATTTTACGAATTTTGGTTATTACACTTTAAATTTAATTAAAATCGTCTGATTATTTGGAAAACCTCGGCTCAATGTCAGAACTACTGTCGATTTGATATTATCTAAAAGATAATGAACGGTACGATGTATTATTTTCTACATTTTTTAAAATATAATAAAACCGATATTTAAAACTATATTAATTCTTTTTGATATTATTAAAATCCAAAGGTTATATCTTCAAAGTATATTTTACAAACTAAGGCGACTAAAACATGTCAATTTCGAATCTAACCTAACCCAACTATCATGGGCTATTTTATAAATAACTTTTAGCAGAAAAATGTGCAGCTGAGAGGAAAGTTTCTAAGCCTGCCAAACCCTTATGACCCTTCTTACCTGAAGATACGGTGCTCAGAGCACTGGCCTCTCGGCGGAAAGCATCTAGCAGGACAGACGCGTCGTTGAGCTTTCGACGAACGTAAGCAGCCCAATACTAGGATCAAAATCCCAGTAAAGATCTTCAGAGACCTCTTCTATTACTCTCCAGTCTCAATCCAAGGACGCTGCTAGCAGTCTCATCGGGATGTTTGTTCCACCTGTATAAAACGTTCTCATCAATTATACCCAATTTAAGTAGGTGTTTTCCGAAATCACCGCGCAATTATTTGAGTAAAACGACTCTCAAGTCTTTTGGGTGTTGTTTATCGAGACAGCCAAAAGATATTGTTTGTTTTTCTCTGGACCATTTTCTAATTACGATACAGACAATTGATTTGTTAATGACACAGGCAGATTCTGGTCCAATGAAAGGCAACTATTCTGGCGCAATATTTTAACTTTAAACTAATTTATCCATAAAAATATTATGAAACGCTTTTTCAAAATGACAATATTTCCTAATCTGTATTGAATGAGAAAATAGAATTGTGTTTTCGTCAACCAGGTAAATGACAGAAACGTCTAACGAAATGTTTTTAAGTAGTTTTTCAAACTATTTTGATTTCAAAATGAAAAATAATGAGAATTTTAAAAATACCTGATTAAAGTTATAACAATTGATCCGATGTTGTATTACGCATATACAGTCAATTAACGAAACCTTAAAAATTGTTTAAATTGGTAAAACTTTTAATAGCTGAAAAAAAAACTAGAGGAAAGTTACAATGTATGTTGAAAGCAAATGAGTTTGTGAGGATACACACCACATGTGGCTATGTGTGATTAATTCAACGTACGCACTGATGTGTGTGGCGCAGAATGTACGGTACATCAGGTCTATGTAATTGTGCATATGTCATGTTTTGAATAGTGGACAACAATGATGAAGAGAGAGAGAGATGATATATCATACAACTGCCCAGGAATTTGGTCATTACTGGTATCTCAAAATAGAAGGAGCTTATGGTATGTTTATTTAGGTCGAAAGGAAACAATGTTAAAATTAATTAGTCTTGTCGAAGTACGTTTTATATAAAAAATAATAATAACTCCAGAGATTTAATGTTGTTATTATGTAGAAAATAAGATGTTACAATCTGCTCAATTGTTGATCAGTGACAGTGAGCGCTGTATCTTAAAATTTAAAAAAACGTCGTTAAATATTGTAAAGTATTTTACAATTGTATATATGTGTGTATGCGCGCGCACGCGTGTGTACATGACTGCTCACACGTTCTTACTATAAGATTGTAACGATAAGAACATTATAATAATAAATCATGTCACTCAGGTCAGGATAGAGAAAGTAATCTAGGACGAGTGTTTTTTGTAGATTCCGTTTTGAAGTCTCACGAAAGTAGAAAAGTATTTTTTTTTAAATAATGCCTGTTTGATGTCTCGTATGTGACCCAATAAAAAATATACGTACGTATCTTTCCAAAAATACCGGTTTTGAGAGTTAACGGTAATAAACAAAAATATCGGCTACGTGACTTTAAAAAAACTTATTTTCTTAAAATCGGCTCTACCGATTTCATTCAAACTTTAGTGAAACTATTGAATATTTTCTGGAAATTATTCCTGGACGTTAATTTTAAATGACTTGTGATTTATCACACTGGACTCAATCATTAATCTTAACATTTTCAAAAATTTTGAATGAAATTGGTAAAATCAATTTAAAAAAGTACGAATTTTATAACAGGTTTTTTGGTTTTATATCGATAACACTATAAGAACAATTAAGGGGGTGGGGTTGATGTTACTTTTCGCTTGATCCCTTAGAAGGTAATGATGATTTTTAAACAATCGTATTTTGTGATTTTTCAAATTTCGTTGTGACAATATGCAAAAATGTTATCGACTGTTATACAATCAAAATATGTTGACATATCAAATTTGATTAAAGTTATTCTACTCATTTGAGCTGTACAACACTGTGTAGACGACAAATCAAAAAAGACGGATAAACACCATCTGTACAATCGGAAATATTCGCAATATAACTAAATATCGTTTTTTGACCCCTCACATAACTTTAACTATATTGCGTACATGTGAGAGAGTAAAAAGAGATATTGTGTAATGAAAAAAAAAATTATTAAAAAAAATAATAAATAAGTGACATTAAAACTTGGTGATTGGTTGGACTCAACCAAAGGGGAACTTCCATTCAGCCTTTAATTGTACTGTGTTCCAGGTTAATCTTTTGAAAACGACAGTAAATTCACAGTCTCGAAACTTCATGTAATAATTTGTAATAACAAATGATAAAAAGTTTTCAATTTTCTTGCCATTTAAAATTAAAATACCTCTCGGACATCATCGGCTTTCAACGGTTTTACAAATAAACATATTTTCAGAAATAATGTTGTGTAAAAGCAAGTGTTAGACAATGTAGGATAAATTGATTTTTGGCATTGAATTTAAAACCGAGGATGATGAAAATTATTTTCAATACTTTGTTTACCAGGTCGTCTTCACTGTATATAAAGACTAAAAATATTGTACAGCATATACTTAATGAGTTCCTATAGACTTATAATCAAGTTCATTAAATTATCTATGATTTTATAATAATTAAAAAAATACTTTTATTAAAGTAAGAGATCGTTATATTACTCACAGTGTTGCCAACCTCTTTCATATTCAAGAATTCTTCCTTTTGCTTAAAGACTAAAAACCTCTTAGTCAATATCGTCTTATAAAAAGAGGAAAAATAGATAAAGTAATGATGTCTTGCTCTTGAATACTCTTATAGCGTCAGGGCAAGAAAAGAACAAGATTTGGTCAAGAGAGACCTGATATGAAAATGAGGGATCTAACTCAAGACCACTTGGAGAATGGTCTGGATCCAAAGTTATTTTCCCTCAGAAAATTGTATCCATATTTTAAATAAAGCTTAAATTAAATCAAAAAATGTGTAAACAATAATTCACAAAACAATTTAAATTATATAAATAAATTTACACTAAACAGATTTATTTGTTGATTTCAGTCTCTTAGTAAGGGATAAAATGAAGCAAGAGCTTAAAGTTTCAAAATATTTTAGTAATAAAATGAGTTAGAATTGTTTCACCTTGCGGCATCATCAGTTACAGAATATTAAAATAATTTGAAACTTTAAGCTTTTGCTTTATTTTATCCTTGCATATGGAGTTTCAACAAGAAATATCTGCTATTACATTAAAGTTGTTTAAAAAAAAAAACTCTTAGTAAACTTCAAAACTTCGGAACAGTTAGTTTAGAAATAATACCTAACCTCAAATAACACTGTATCATAAATAACAAAACTGTAGGAAATATCTTGTAAATAAATTAGTTCGAACCCAGGTGGCAATATACTGATGTTACAGTACAGAAAGTACGTCACATCAAGTTCTCTAATCACCCACATGTCATGTGGAATACTGGACAACATTAATGAAGATTGGAGATAATTTATCATGCGACTGAGCAGAAATTTGATCATTTCAGAGATACTGCAAATATTAAATTGTCATAGACACGTAAAGTACTTGAAACAAATTAAATGTCCATTTAGTGAAGCAGAGAAAATAACAATGAGACATGCGGAAATTTATCGTAAGAGTTGAATGAATTTGTTGATTAAAAAGTACGAATTTCTAATTGTGTAAAAACATTTGTTAAACTTAAAATATGTTAGTGAATATTACAAGATTCATCATGAGCAGTTTGCAAAGTAACAAAATTCAAATTTTAGGTTTTTATTTTTAAGAGTGCAATATCAAATATGTATATACATATTAAATACAAATTCAGATTTCAAAAACAATATTGTTTTTAGTAAACATAAAGTGAATGATTTTGAACTCCTTATCTCTTCGGCCTAAAATGGCCGAACTATTATCACCCTCATCGGTTATTTAGTTCAAAATAGTATCATTTAGTTTCAATTATATTGGATATATTACTTTGAAATATATTAATCAATCCAACCACCTGTTATTCCGACAGATAAATGGTGCAAAAACATTCTCACTCATACGACTAAAAAATCTAATGAAATTGGAATAACAGCCAGGTGATTATCAGTCAAATTGGAATTGAACCATTGACGCCATTTTTAAATAAAAATATTAATCGGTGTAGCGGATTTTATAAATTACACCTCAAAAGCTGCGGTTTTTTTTTTTTTTTTTTACTGACTTTTTTAATCAATAATACGTTTTGTTTGCGTCATTTGGGTACAATTTGATCAATAATGTTAGCCAATTTTGGGAAAAATAATTTTGAGATTTTATCTTATGACAGTTACCACCAAATTTTAAGTTATTGGAATTAATTTTGTTAAGTAATTTATTTTCTCGTATTTATTTTTAACAGGCTATTAAAAAAAAACATTCTTACAAAATAATGTATAAACAAACATGGTTTATAATTTAACACATCACCTTTAGAAGATGAAAACAAAGAAAACAAAGAGAAAAAAGAGTAATAAAAAGAGATAGAAAAAAAAAAGACAAAAAATAAGAACTAATTTATGTAGGAAAAAATTGCCCCCTCGAGGGCTGGCCCGTTTTGAGGCTGCATATTATTAAATAAACTCAAAACTCAGTACTGAAGGTAGTTATTCAATTTTGAGATATATTACTATTAAATGTTGAGCTTGACTTATGAGAAAAACTATAGAGTATAACAAACACACAGAACACATTTCTCATAAAAAATACGCCTAAGTATCAGACGCGTTTCAACGACAAGGTCGTCCTCTTCAGTGATACACCAGCTACACCAACCAAACCACAACCAACCATTTCAGTTGTGGTTTGGTTGGTGTAGCTGGTGTATCACTGAAGAGGACGACCTTGTCGTTGAAACTCGTCTGATACTTAGGCGTATTTTTTTATGAGAATTGTGTTCTGTGTGTTTATTATACTGTTTAAGTGATATGGCCAAAATATTTTCAGAAACTAAATCTTACAAAACCCGTCCATATATGGACTGTAGACTACGTATTTGTATACATGACAAATAGCCATCATTTAAAAAACACACATTTTTAGTTACAGGTAGTCTGGAAACAGATAAATCGATTTTTAATCCATCCCATAATCTATCTTTCTTATATGAAAAAGTAAATATATAATATGGTATGAATATATAAAATATCTTTATTACAAATATATTAAAACTGCAGACTTAATGCAGAACAATCCCTGTAAAACCACTGTCTTTTACTGTAAAAATACTGATAGTAGAATTAAAGGCAGTTTATAAAACCAAACTCTGTACGAGTACTTTAAAACAGATTTGATCCAACTTTCTAATTTGCATTCATTTGCATAAATAGACGGTTGGTTTGTACTGATAGAGCTATGCATGCAAACATTATGTTATTGCAAATAATGATTGCTTGCAATAATAAATAAAGTTATAAATTATTTCTGTAAATGTGTAAAAATTACTCGCTTTATATATAAACAGAAAATAGAAGTAATACAAAATTATAAATTGATTTTCAAATATTTGTGGATAAACAAGTTTTGAGTTTCATGAATAAAATCAAAAAGTTTTTATCTGTCTGTTATGACGTCTTTTAAGATTTTTCAGACAATGGCGAACACGTTTTGTTTAAAATTTGTATCAATCACAGGGGCTCATCTATAGTGAGTACGTGCTTAGTAATCCCGAAATACCCTAGCTCAATCTACACCTTGTTCTTCTAGTCTTAGGTTAGTTCCTCTCTTCCATCTTTACTATCACACTATCTTGACATACTCTCATATGGTCTTAACGGTATTTAAGGCTAGGTGTTTTCATTTTATGGTCTTTTATTTCTTTTCTAATTTCCCAGTAAACAAAGTATAGGGTACTTTTGATAATATCAAAAATTTCAACATCTATTTTTTGATCGATTTTAATGGTTTCAGGAAAAAGCAAAAGTTGTCGTCTGTACGTAAGCACGATAAATGTTACAAAATTTATGGAAAACATGTAATTTATTATAGAGGTGTATAGTATACCTAAAAAAAAAATATTGCAGTTCATCGTCTATACCTCATGTGTTATACACTAAACTTGATAAAAAAACTTAGAGATTTCAATTCTCCATCTATTGGTACAACCCCACGCCTCTAATTTGACAAATACCGAAGTTATTGTAGAAATAGTTATTTGTGCAACTAGTGAGCAAAGTGACAATTTTTTAAACGAGAGAAAAATGTTGACGCACGAGGCTTGCCAAGTGCGTCAATTTTATCGAGTTTAAAAAAGACACTTTGCTCACGAATTGCACATTATACATTGTCTACAGTTGTTATTTTGTGATAAAAACCGTTCATACTGGCGGTCGTATTTCTTCCTTGATTTGACAGGAAGGAGATTTAGTACAACGTTGTTAGCTTTTTCCGCTAATTTAGGCGGGGTATTTGACAGGTTTTCATCCTCTGAACTGTCCATATTTTAAAACTAACTACACAAAATATAGCAGTAGTGCTAAACAACACATCAACATTGAGTAGAAGTTCTCACGTCAAAACTGAGGTTATTTATGAACATTACAAATAACTTGGGTGTATTGTTGAGTAAACGGGATTGCCAACTTCAAAACTCGGCAAACGAAAAATACTCTCCGTGTACATACACTGTCAATCATCTTCATGAATAATTACTTCCTTTTTCAAACTTAAAACGTTGTTTTTTTGTTTATTTATGTTATTTTACATATAAGAATTAATCTGACCTACATACGGGACATTTCCTGTATATTATAAATCAATTCAAATAAACTTAACCTATATTTCGTTTTGTTCGGTTGTCATTAGGAGTGAGCAAAGTAGTGTACAAAGTGAAACTGTTGAGAATCAGATGTTTTGCAAACTAATTTAAATGAACAAAATGCCACTTTGTCAACAACTGTAGACAAATGTAATTTGTAACACTGACCTGCCAAGATGTATGATAATAGTATAATCGTTTAGTTACGAGATATAGGGACAATTAATTAACCTATACGAGCGTAGCGAACGGAAACTTCTTCACACATGTACAGCTTGAAGGCCGGATATAACCGGATAATGACAATTTATTACACTGGTGTGGGTAAGTACCGTGATGGCGCCCATCAACTTGCTTAAAAGGTGAACATTCTAAATGTAAGAAATATGTCTCTCTAAACAAACTTCAAAATGCTTATTCATTGAATCTTCGGTTTTGACCTGAAATATGTTAAGACCCTGTATATCAAAACATTTAAATTACCCTAAAGGAAAACTGTTTTACAACGGGACTTATTGCCTAATAACAATTTGAACGAATTCATAGCAGTAACAGAAATCTAATCAATATTAGCTAGCCACATTGTGTGTGGCCATTCATTGCCTATGTTTGTGTTGCGGCATGTTATGGCAGAAAGAAATTGCTTTGTGCGCCAAACGATCGTACAAATAATGGCTGAATGGAAGTTGGCTTTTGATTGAGTCCGACAAATCAGAAAGTTAGTTTTTAATGTCACTTATTTATAAATGGTTTTTAAATGTCATTTTTATTCGTTTAAAGAAGATTTCTTTTTACGTTCTTATTTAAACATGGTGTAGAGAAAGTTGTGATGGTTAAAATAATCTATGTTTAGTATGTCAAGGATATATCTGTTTGTATGGATGTCTGTCCGTCCAATTTGATTTGTTGTCAATACAGTGTTGTACAGCTCAAACAAATAGAATAAATTTAATCAAATTTTATGTCAGCATATTTTGGTATACAAATTACTTAAAACACATAATACGCAATTCCTAAAAGTCAACACTACGGGATCAAGCAAAACTTGTCATCTCCCCCACACACTGCTGTTCAATGAGTTATCGGAAAATAACAAAAAATTGTAATTTCTCAAAATTTACTTTACTAATTTCGTCAAAATTTGTGAGATGACCAATTTCAATGGGAAAAACTGTTCAGGAATAACTTCCAAAAAAGACGAAATTCATTTATCTAAAATTTGAATGAAATCATTAGAGATGTTTTTGAAAAATTAAATCTTTTTCAACCCACGGCCGATTTTGTTATTCTTTTTTTCCAACGACTTATCAACCTCCATTTTTGGATGAAAGTGTCTTGTTTGCATCCTTATAGGTTACACTTTAGCTAAATTTCATCAAAATCGTTGCAGTTAATTTTGAGAAAATCATAATATTGTGTTTTTGTCTTATGAAAGATAACCCCAACGTACTGTGTTATAAAAAAAAATATATACGAAAGTCTCTACATACCCAAAAGGTGCCCACATTTGAATATTTATTTTAAATCGGTCCACGTGTTTGTGCTGCAGATCACTGCACATATGGAAACACATACAGATAAAAAGACAGATACAAATTTTTATAAACATCTTTTATGGCTCAGGAGGTCTCAATTTGGTTTACCTTCAAAAAACAGATTTTTGTTTTTACCTTCAAGTAACTTTTTCTATTTTATACTCGTATACATTAAGTAAATATGCAAAAATAAAATCACTCTCTACCAGCAATTTTGGAAACTCGCGAATGTCTACGACCTGAGTGATTTGATTTATTCTTATAATACTCTTTTAATTAAAATCCGACAGTGCGCACCCACGTTCGGTCACACATACACACAAATTAAACGTATAAAACTATAGAATATGTTACGGAGTGTTTCAAATTATAGGATGGAAACATCTTTCATAGTCCATGATCTAAGAATGGCGAGTTGATAAACATCTTACCATCCGTACGGTGTCGTAGTTGTTGTATGTACGTAAATACAATACCAACCAAAAAAAAATTAAGATATGAACATGAAAATTTGTATTAGGCACTAGTGTGTTCCCATAGAACACTTCAGAAAAATAAATGTAAAAAAGGCGGCCATTTTAAACAGTTTTTCGTCCATATCTCGTGATTCATTCAACTTAGAACACAATAAATTAGATACAGATTTACATATTTCAATTCTACATAAGGAGTGAAGGCTCATTGGCTTTGTACAGCTTTGGGAACAGCAATAACGGAGACAAATGACGCGAGCGAAGCGTGTAAAGACTTTAAAAAATACTACATCTATGAGCTAGCTGACGTCAAGATATATAGAAAATTACTCGGTTCAAACAAACTTACCATACTGGATAAGACCTTTTGATCTACCAAAACAATTTAACATTTCATACAAGCTCCATGAAACCAACTATTTAATCATTACATTTTGTGTTCGTATTATATTTTATGATTGGACTGGGAAAGTACCATGATAGTGAGCATCAACTTATTTCTTTGTTCAAGTTATTACAACATGTGTTTGTGTAGTTGAACTGATATGGGATCAATATTCCATGTACAGTCTCTCTTTCCGACACAACTACAAATGACTGAATTCCTGACCATCCATGATTCATTGCCCGTCTCTTCATTATTATTGTCTCCATTCAAATCATGACATTCACGGTTATAACGACCCTCACAGTTCCATATATTTACTCGACATGCATTGTATCAATCACAATTTGCTCTCAATGTGGTTTATTTCTTCAATTCAATTTCAATACGGTACAGAACAGTACGTTACCCAACGTTTTGATTTATGGCATGGAAAAGTTATTGAATATAAAACTGTACAAAAACATTGCACAAACTTCTCCATTCGTCCAGTCTCAAAACGAAATAAAATCGAACCAAAACTAATCGTCATCAAAATAGTAAATTTGATAGTTGTTAATCAAAAATGAAAACTAACCACTGACGCTGTCTTTGAACAATTATTTATATCATTAAATTAGATCCTAAACTTGGGTTGCTTATGTCGTAAACTTAACTTATATAATTTTTTAAATTTAAATGGAGTTATAATAGTGGTTAAGGTTCATTTTTGTTTTTCGCCAATTATTTCAAAACCGTAAATTTTTTCCTTACGATTTTGCATACGTATTGATTTTTACATTTCGATAAACATTTACAAAATCGGTAGAGGCAACTTTGAAAAATTACAACAGTCCAATGACCTATTTTCTCCTTTTATTACCGTTAATTTTCGAACAGGTTTTTGAAAAGATGGAGAAGAAAACGCTTTGCCTAGGTGTTTAAAGGCTACATTTGAGCAAAATTTGATCAAAATTGGAGCTGAATTTAATTTCTTTAAATCGTAATTTTTCTTATGCTAGATAATTCTAAATTTTTAGTAATGGACACATATAAAAAATGTCTCGAGTTATGGCTAAAAACGCCGATGCAATTAATTTTACTAAAATCGGTGCGTGCGTTTTGTCTGTAGACCTGTACACATAAAATGGATGCCAGATAAACGTTTTAAAAAAACATGTTTCGTCTCATTGAATTTCAAAACTAATATTCACAAAAAACTGTATATTAATTTTGACCCATCGAATAACTTACTAAAATACGAATATGTGAGAACGTAAACGAGTGTCTAAATTAACGGGCGTAAAGAAATGATAAACCCTGAACAATAATTGTTACAATAGAAATAAATATCCAATTTGTTTCTCCTTCCTGTTCAAACTGGATTTCTTTAGAGAAATATTTTGGTGAATAATTCACCAGCGGAATAAAATTATTTTACATTTCACAATATATGTGGGTTAAACGTAGATTAAACACTTATCGTTATTTCTGCCTACTGTTTTGTTTGCAACTTTGTAACTCTAGAACCGCTCGAACTATGTTACGTTGTTTTCTTTCGGTAAATTTAATTCAATAAAACGACAAAGTTAAAATCAAACACCGATTCTATAACATACTATCCTAAGCTACACACACTGAATAATTAATGAACACTGTATGCACACAAAGCCCGATTTCCATTTCCATGTTTAGGTAGATGTCTTCCATTGTTCCTATCAGATTTTTCTTGGCCAACTCTTCCAACCCTTATTCTATTATATTTTTAAAGGACTACGGGTTCCCCTATATATTCTGCCTTTAATTGATCAAAATAATCGTATTTCTATGTTGTAAATTGAAATTACGAGGAATAATACTGTACTTATAACATAAATATTGTAACCACATTTTGTGCTGATAGATCTTCAATATAATGCTCATGTACCCTATCAAGATTCACGTGCCGTACTATATTGTGAACTTTAAACTTGTAAACTTTTTGGACTTTCATTCTAAGCTCTACGCTATTGCCGAACGTTAAACTTAAGGGGGGGGGTTAAAACATAAATAAGGGATGTTCACGAAGGAGGGGCGTGACTTGAAACACTTTCCAATCATATTTCGCTATAATCAACGACAGAATCTAGAAATAAAAGTTTATTTTATTTTTTTAAGGGTAGCGTGAACGATAAATCAACTGAAGGTATTTATAAAGCAATTGAATTATATATTGAAATTAATTAGTGTATTTCTATCAAAACAAAAATTATTTCCTTTATTTATTGTTATTCAATCATCGTCTTATATATATATATATATATATATATATATATATAAATATTAAAAAAAGAAGAAGAAGAAGGAAGAACCAAAAATAAAGACCCCTAGCCTTCGATTTTTTCTTGTCGTAAAGACGTAACACTTTTCGGTCATCATACCGAACAAAATAGAAATAAAACATATAATAAATACCACTACCGATCCATACTATAATAGCGGGGGAAAAACAGAGTTGTTCAGAGAAATCTGATAGAAAATAAAGGGATATTTTGCAAGACGACATGAAAAAATGTGTAGTTCTAGTTAGGTTCCCAAGCTATGGCCACGCCCGTACTAACTTTGAGTGACCCTTTGAGGCTCCCTAGCCTTCAAACACTCTAATAGCGTTAGTATCGTAAAAGAACAAGGGTTAATAAAGAGAAAACTGATAGAGAGATGAAAGAGAGGTTACCTGAAACTACATGAAAAAGGTGTAGATCCAGCTAGATGCCCTCAGGATTGGCAAGCTCGTACTAAATGTAAGTGAGCCTCTGAAGGCCCATAGCCCTCAAGTATTCTAACAGCATCAGTATCATAAAAGAACAAGAGTTAATAAAGAGAAAACTTATGCAAACATGAAAGAGAGGTCACCAGAAACTACATGAAAAAGGTGTAGATCCAGCTAGATGCCCTCAGGATTGGGAAGCTCGTACTAAATATAAGTGAGCCTCTGAAGGCCCATAGCCCTCAAGTATTCTAACAGCATCAGTATCATAAAAGAACAAGAGTTAATAAAGAGAAAACTGATGGAAAGATGAAAGAGAGGTTACCTGAAACTACATGAAAAAGGTGTAGATCCAGCTAGATGCCCTCAGGATTGGCAAGCTCGTGCTAAATATAAGTGAGCCTCTGAAGGCCCATAGCCCTCGAGTATTGTAACGGCATCAGTATCATAAAAGAACAAGAGTCAATAAAGAGAAAACTGATGGAAAGATCAAAGAGGGGTTACTTGAAACTACATGAAAAAGGTGTAGATTCAGGTAGGACATATCGGGATTGCACAATGCCGTACTCAGTATAAGTGAGCTTGAAGAATTTTTGAATTATATTTTTTGTTATCATGACGCTTCATTCGTGACAATAATTTACTTTTTTTTTAATGCAAACATCGTGATTCTGCATGCGAAAATTTGATCAAAATCTTTACAGCTTATTTTGTGCTATTCCCCAATTTTGGGATATGCTAAAAATATGCCCAAGTCAAAAATTTGATTAAAAACTGTCCACACATTTGGGTTGTAGACTACTCCACAGATTACAGTCAGCCATCATTCCAAAACCAACCTTTTAGGAGACAGCCAACCATTCAAAAATCTCTTTTTTGGATTCAGGTTATCACTGAAAAATAAACATGAAATTATACTGGACATATTTTAACATTTAAACTTGTATATCATATTTGAAATATTAATAAGTTTTGTATTATTTGAAAACTGCATTAACTAATAAATAAAATTCAGTTTATAAATTATTTTGATTGTATTTACTATAAATAAACACTTAACTTTATTTTTAATAAACACTATCGTTTTATTGATATTTACAATATGCACGTCACAGTATATTTCAATGTCGGAATCGACAGGCGAAAACCACGAATCATAACTTCATCCGGCGGAAGATTTGTTTTGTTACCGGAAGTGAGGGTGAGAATAACTCAAGTGGAAAACTACACGCGTTCTTCTTGAAGAAAGTCAGCAAAGTTTATTTTAATACAATATGAGAAAGATTGTGCCTCGCAGCCATGAATAAATATATTATTTGTGAATTGTAAATTATTAAATATTGTCTATTATTATTGTCTGATATTTATATTTTATCAATAAGTATTAAATTCAAGGACTTATACGTAAAATGTACTGTGTCACTTACGCAGATATAAACATATTCATTTTTTAGCTTTTAATCTACTAATATACAGGGTGTTCCAAGAGGAAAGGGTCATACTTTGTGAAGTAATTCTGGAGGTAAATATAAGAAAAATAATTCATATAGGTAGTTTTCCGTTTATCGGCTAATTTGTAAAATAATGACAACTTTAGAAATTTAGAAAATTTCGAGTTTAAATTTGGTACACATTAGTTATACTACTTTTTATCTAATATTCAAACAACCAAAATTTTATTTTGTATATTTTCAAAATGATGGTTGTTTAAAATGTTAAATTTCACAAAAAAACTTTCGTGTTTCTAAATTTACAAGAGACAAAATTTGTTTTTCTTTTAACGACAAACAATTTTCTGTAGATCAAAGGATAACTGAGTTATCGACAAAACTTTAAAAACATAATTGGTTACTGTCCACAACAACTATATTTTGAAAATTTACGTAAATGTTTAGTATAGTCGTAAAAAGTAACTTAAAATGTGTATACCAATTTTAAACTCAAAATCCTAATAATGTCAAAAGTTATCATTTTTTTTTGAAAAAAAAAACAAAACTACAGACAGAAAAAAAGCGTTTTCGGAGAATGTTTTTACGATTTTTTCCCTTATATTTAGTTCTAAAAAAATGAACTCACATATATTTACCCATGCATATGTGGGAAACTAAAAACAAGTTAGTGGTTAGGTTATGTTAGATTTTCTAACAATAAATTTTGATAATAATATTGTCAAACTATTTTAATTTAGAAAGGAAGACAAGATTAACATTATCTCCATCAATTCGAAGAACTCGTGCTCCAGCTGTCTCATCAACTTCCAAGTATAATTATCCTTCGATAGATTTATTCTATTTTTTATATTACTCAGTAAATGTTTGTTTTTTTTTTAATACAAAACATGTTATGAAAACAACCTCGTCGAAGAAAATTCTGAAATAACTGTAGGCAATAAATCTTAGTGAAGTTTTAGAATGGATCAGAATATGCAAGAGGATGAGTGTGGGGGTTGCCATTACAAGCACCCGGTCTCGTCGACGATCTAATGAGAGTGTAGCCAGCTTTAATTTTGAACACAACCAAGAATACTTAATGCAAGCCCTGCCTGCGTCTAATAGCCGACACCATTCACTAACAATGACATAGATTAATTGTTTCTTATTAAAATTATACACTCTTCTTAGTTGCAACTTCTTTAACATGTTTTTAAAAACTAAGATTAAAAAATAAAAATAAAACTTCTTAGCATGAAAAAACAATGCTATTTATTACATTATTTTAATATTGTAAAATAATTTCCATCAACAAATTTAACATTATTATTTACCCCTGGAAATGCTAGTTTCTATTAAATAAAACAATTCCACAAACTTTCTCACTCAGCTGTCAAATAAAATCGAACCAAAATTAATCGCCGCCGAAAATGTCAGTTTTTAGTTATTTATAATAATGGGTGTTGTTTTTTCAACAAAATAATTTAATACTTAAATCAGGGTCTCAATTTGCTTTTTATGTGCCATAATCACGTTATAAATGTAAAAAAAATAATACAACTTTTAATTACAACGGTCAAATTCCCCCTCCCCCCATTTTTAAACTGTATACAGCCTACTATTTTACCTGTGATTTACACCATTTTAGGTGTATATATTACTAAAATCCACATAATGGGCTAATAACTCAAAATTAGGAACTACTAATAATTAAAAATTGGGTAATTTATCTTCATATTTCAAAACCGATTTTGATTATTTTAGTAATTTAAACAACCTCACGGTCGATTTTGTTGTTTTGGTTTTTTACGGACAACTCATGAAACAGTATTTTTTGGAGAAACTGCGAAGAATTTGTTTTGTTTGGGTCCTTAGAGGCTACAATTGAGCAGAATTTGATCAAAATCGTACGAGCGGATTTTCATAAAATAATAATTTTTTTGATTTTTTATTACAGCTCACTCCAAATTTTTAGTTTATGAACGAAATAAAAAAAAAAGTCATCAAAATGGGCTAATAAATCAAGAAAGGGTCATTCATCGTCATATTTCAAAGCCGATTTTGATTATTTTGGTAATTTATAACCCCATGGTCTATGGTGTTTTGATTTTTACCGATAACGTACAAAACAGCATTGGGGGGGGGGAATTACGAACAATATATTTTGTTTGGGTCCTTTGAGGGTAGACGAGCAAAATTTTATCAAAATCGTAGTAGCGGATTGTGATAAATGAATAATTTTGTGTTAATTTTATTGCAGCTAACTCCATATTTTGAGTTTACCAAATAAATCAAAAACGTACCCAAAATAGGCTAATAACTCAAAATACCAATAGATAATGAAGATTAAATGAGAATCGATTGAAATCTGCACCATTTCACAACACATTGACTTCTTTTCTTCATATTATAGGCCTACTTCCAAACATGTAACAGAGAAGACTGGTATTTTTCCAGTTGATAGGTATACACAGTCAAACAAGGACAGATATAGGAAACCAATTTCATTATTAATAATGTGCATCAACTATGTGATACGGCCATCATCCTTAATTAATAATGTCACTCAAAACGTATACCTGAGATCATCGGATTGTTAATTACACCAAATGTATTATAATTTGACAAGATTCATACATATATCTTGTTTATTTCTATACAAATATTACACGTAACAGATGAATGAAATTTTGAAAATCATAATTAAATTTAATAATCTGTGCACAAACACTGCACATACTCTCTCATACACTTCTTCACAGTTGAAAAATAAACAGACAATTATTTATCACCCAACTAAACTGTCAGTTTTTGGTTTAGTAAAATACTGAAAATCAACCATCTATGCCATATTTGATATTATAAATTATATTAAACATTACGTTTACATTTAAATAAGATCTAAATTTGTTCATTTCAAGGATAAAGGCAAGATGAAATTAAGTTTTAATGTTCAAAGTTCGTTTTTTTAAGTCATTTCTTAACAAGAATTTTCTATTAATTATTTTTAATTTTTCATACTTGCTTGTGTCTTTAATATGTAAATATCAACAAAATTTGAATGCAATAGATTAGTTTTTTAGAAATTAGGTCCTATAAAATACCCATGACAGATTTTTGGTTTATACCGATAACTAACGAGTCGGCGTATTTACAAATGAAAATCGTTAAAACTAATTTCAGAAAATTAAAATTTGTGTTTTTATCTTATAAAAAATATTCCCAAATTGATCAATTATAGAGAAAAACTTTAAAAAACGAGACTGGGTGTGATCACACAACCCTACATTCTACATTTGATTAACATCTGTTCACTTGTTTGCGTTGTTGAGACAATTTTGGTTTTCAAAAAGGGAATTAAATAAAGAAATTTTTAGAGCTTCTGAATGGAAGAGAGTTGTGTAGTCTAGGGACATTTTTTTAACGAGACTTGAAAATGTAGATGACATATGATAACAGAATTTAACTATTAATATTTTTTTTTGTATTGCTCTTTTTGAATATTTGTCTTTTGGCAGACTTGCATTATTTTCTTTATAAGTTTGGTTGTTGTTTAGTTATTAATGTTGTGTATGATTGTGTAATTGTATGTGTGGTTGAGTAACCTGTGTGTGGGAGAATACTGCATAATTTATTAGTGGACCAATTTAGTATTGAAGAATATAAATATTGAAAGTTTTAGTGATTATTATTATGTTATATCTCTGCATATTTTTATTATTTTTGTTTTGAATATTAGTTTTATTCTTTATAATATATTTTGTGCGCAACACAGCTGACGAGCTATTAAGGCTGTTGTAATGTTTTTTATATTGTGTGCAAAATAACAAAACACTGATATTATTATTATTACTATTAATGAACAAGTGGCAGATGACAGAGGACAAATACCATTCCGAAAAAACACATTTTGGACTAAGAAAATCTCAAAATTAATATTTTAGTGAAAAACAGGAAAACGGATTTTGTATTTTAGTGTTCACTTTTTACTGTAACAGCAGAGGTTGGTGTCAATGGTGTCTCTAGCCTTTCAGTACTTGAGGCCTCAGAACATTATAGAGGAAATGAGGTGAGGTTTAAATATTGCAACAATAAACAATTTTCCATACTGGACGATTTGAGTTTGATTATTAATAAATAAATAAATCATATTAAAGTCCAAAAGCGCTATTCATAAAACTTACGTAATGAGTTTTATCTTAATATTAAGATTTGTTAGTTACCATCAAAGATTTAACAAATACTAATTCACATTGCAATAAAATGTAAATAACCACCATCGATATCGTCGATCCATGTCGATTAACTAAACCACTTTTATTTAATTCGGCATTTGCAATATTAGGTTAAAAAACTTTATTTTTTAGAAATATTGCCTAAAGAGGAAACAGATATTTCTGTAAACTTCAACAATATCGCCATTTTCAGTTAAAATAATCAAATTATAACTAGTCTACTATTTTGCCACGGCCCGTATTTATACAGAATGCTAGTGGAAGGGCGTGGCCTAAATACATTTCACAACTTTCTAAATAGTAAGGGGTCAACAACAAATGCACGATTCTCTACTTCTTGTAACCTATATGTTATAAAATATTTCGTTATTGATATCATAATAAAATTTGATATTTCTCCTACACATTTTGTATCAAAATATTGTGTAATCCTCATATAATTAACAAATGTTGTTTGACGAACGATGTAACTTGGTTACCAGAGCGCACCCTTACCTCGACATAGACTAGTGAACTATAAAATGTTGACTCTTACCTACGCCCTCCGCCTTCATTAGCCTAAGAGTAATAAAGGACCAAAGGGCTTAAAAAATGTTAATAGAGAAAACAAGTTCACCAATTGAAGGAGAGTTCAGTCGTCTTTAAAACAAACTGATGGTACCCACTCAGCTCTATCCTACAGTATAATTCAAGCAGATTCCTTTAAATGTAATGTCTAAAACTTGGTGTTTTAAGAAATGTTAATTCGTATTGATAGATCGAGAGAGTTTATACAATGGGGGTAAGTTAGTTTAAAACAGTTGACCTACAGGTTTTCTGAACCTCTTAATTGTATATATCACTACTCTCCTGACGTCAGAGGCCCAAGCGGGCCTCGTCGATGTGTATATACTAAAGAGGTCTACGCTCTTTTCGCTCGAGTACTTTTCGAACATGGCATCCTCCAACTGTGCATATGTAAACGAGTCATCATTTGCTAAGCTCGTGTTGTTGACTGACCTGTTCCATTCATAACTAAACGAATATCACATTTACTTGAGAGTTAACCATTCGAAATTACATTTTTTCTTCGCTATTTCTTATGTTCCATTACATGAAGAATTGACATCTGCAACTATTTATCAAATTTACTGAAGTTGAATAAGCAAGCACGAGATATGAACAAAAATTGTTCAATACTAGCGTTATTTTGAGTTTTCATTTCGATATTTCTGAATTGCAATAGAGTTAAACATGACCACACTATAGAACTCAATTCGATGTTCCTATCTTAGTTTTTGTGGCCACTATCGTGCTTACGTACAAACGACAACAACGCCATGTCATTTTTTTTTTTTCAGATTTCTGCGGCCATGAAGATTAGTTAGAAAACAGGGGTAAAAGTTTTTTGCGATTTCCAAACTTTACATTATATTTTTATACTGGGTAAGTAAAACGAGGTAATTGTTGAGAATGGAAGGTTAAAATCTGCAAAAGAAAATTGTATTCTTCCCTGTTTAAATATATTTAAAATTTATTGTTTTAAAAAAATGCAAATTGTAAACAATAAACATCATGAATTCTGTTTATGCATTTATTAAAATGAAGACTTATCATTCAAACTATTTGCTTTATGTTCTCAACTTTGCACATCAATTGTTCATGTTGACTATTTTAACAATCGTTTACAGGTGGCGTGGATGCACTTTGAACAGTCAGCCATCTTGACAGTGCACAGTCACGTGATCACAAGAAATCCTAGAATATCGGTAACACATGACAAACATCGCACATGGTTCCTTCACATAAGCAATGTACAGGAAGAAGACAAGGGAAGATATATGTGTCAAATAAACACAGTTACAGCAAAAACCCAGTTTGGATATTTGCACGTTGTTGGTGAGTAAATAAATATACTTTTATAAAACATAATAGTACTTCTACTAAGAATGAACCGTTAATATTTAAATTAATTTTATTATACAATTTTATAATTAAAAAGTACAAAATAATAAATGAGACACAACGGTTTAAAAATATTACAATATTTTGAATACTTGTTAGGTTTTGATTATTTCCTAAAAAATACTGTCAAAGAAATAGAAATTTCTCTAAAATAAAGATTATACACGATTTTACTAAACCGTAAATATTTTCCCCTGTCTATTTGAAACTATATCTGATTCTCTTCTCCTATAGAAGACTAAAGAAGTCTAACTGATTTACAATTCTAAAGTTTGTATCTACTAGTAGGAATATACAAAAAAAATATTACATATTATTGAAAAACCATGAGTGAGAGAGTTGGGGTAAAAGTATAAGTAGGTTAGATTTTTGGTAGATTCTTTAACTCCTAATACATCAAAAATCTTAAACAATATTATATTTTGTATATTTTAAACATATTTAATGAATTTTATAACACAAGTAAAGAATTTGCGGCAACATAACTTATATTTTAGTAGCCTATATTATAGCAATTAATTAGACCATTTGTAAAGATTAACAATTGAAGTGGTAATTATTTAGTAACAGTAGCTCTACAGCTAGAGGAAGGCAGTAATCTATTCAAGTGGCCAATAAATGAACACCACCTTCCCCTGCACTCACTCCTGTCGCAAACTTTTACTATCATCGCGAGCTCGTCAAATTTTCTTGAATTCAAAATCACTCATTTAATATTAAAATGTTTACAATATTATGGTATAAACAGAAAACACAAAATAAATCGAAATTTATTTTATTTGGAAATCGTCCCTTTTCAGGTTATCCTTTACAAGTTGTGATTTTCTTATCAAATATAATTTTGAACTTGATTCAAACAAAAACCTCTCGTGTCCAGGGATTGTTCTAGTTTTCAAATTTCTCTAACAAAGACTAAACTCTGATATTGAGGAACGATGGACAAAAAAATCCACGGGAAAACTATAAGGATTGCTGGTCCAACCAGATCTGAAACTCTCGAAAATTGTCACTTCACAAAGTAAACGAAATCAAAGGAAAATCTTAAGCTTCGTATCAGGCCATGGCGCTTTCAAGAGGTATCTTAATACTATGGAATTACCCTTAAGAAAACTTGAAATGCAGACTATGTATTCAGCACCTAGAATATGCAGAACATATACTTGGAAAATGCAAAGCATTAGGACGTAGAAGACAACTGATTTTCTGCCAAGTTGTGACCTTTGAAACAACAAGTAACCAAGCTATCCTGATCCTTACCAAGGGAATAGAAATAAGTTAGTTAGGAATTAAACAAGTGCACAAAAGTCTGAGTGAAGTGTTTAGCGTTTAAAACCAACTTCTGTTTATAATAATATTATCATTTTTCTCATATATACGTAGTATATAAAAGTTATGTGATGTTTTGAGACACCCTCGGTCAAAAAAGCGATATTTTTCATCTATCGTATATACATAATGTAATCCATACTGTCTGACGTATGTACATATTTGTTCAAATGAAGACTCTAAGGAACTAACAAAACGTATTGGTCGCCATCTTTATACGGATTATTCTATTGCGTAAGTTATAAAATTTAAAAAACAAATAAATAAATCATGAAGCTCCTATAACACACATTATTTTCAAAGTCGGCTGTACCAATTTTGTCAATTTTTTGTAAATAGGGTGTAGAAATAAATGACAAAAAACTTAAAAAATTAACCACAACCTACTCACAAAAGCTCGATACGATTTACGATAACTATGCGTTTATAATGTTTAAGTCCTCAATTAAATATACAATTTTTTAATTTAGAAAGATGGTATATTGTTTGTTTTCACGTTTTGAATTACAATTACCGAACTGACGTTTTTGTTTTATTGATATTTGATTTTAGAAATGGGTGAATGAAAACAATATATACACAAGATTACTATATACTTGGTGTTCCAAAAATAGGGGACCTCATTTGAACGGATTGAAGTAAGAAAATGAAACTTAGGGGATGTCTTTGGAGAAATACTTTTTTTTAAAATGTCCACTTCAACCCTCCGGGGGGTCCTCACGGGGACGAACTCGAGGATTAATAAAAACTCAATTCGAAGAATACATAACAACGATAAACGTCTTATTACTTTTGTGATGTCGTAGGAATTTTTGTTTATTGCCTGTGACTTTTTATGTAAGATCAGTCAAACTGAATGAAAAGAAAATTGGGTTAATTAGGCTTCCACAATTTAATAATAACTTAATTTATATTTTATTTACATGTTTTTTATCAATACTCGTTGTAACTAACATTAAAATTTTCCAGTTCAAACAAAATTTACTAAATATTAATAAATCATAGACATTTTTGTTATTACCATTAATCAAGGTTTGAAACTACGAGACAAGTCTCATACTTTTGGAACACTCTGTATATGTATATAGTTTTTCTTGTAAGTAAAAGAAAAAGTAAATAAAAGAGTATTTTTTATTTTTTGCATCAATTATCATTTTCAGTGAATAAGTTTATAATAAGTGAAATATATTACACATCACATACTCTATTTTCTTTTCTTTAATTATATATATATATATATATATATATATATATATATATATATATATATATATATATGGAGAACTATTTATAGCCTGTTGGTTTTCCTTAGAATAAATTTATAAATATATATATATATTATTTATAAAACATATTACTGACATATTTCCATAAAATTATGTAGATTTTGCTTGCTCGTTTTGTTGCATCAAGTGACATCATCATGGTGTACACGATTGTATTATACACCTTATATTATTATAGTTACGTCGTCACAATTATTAATACTCATGCAGTCACATTGATGCTTGAGAAAAATCTACATAATTGTATGGAAATATATAAATAATATTATGCTATATGATAAAAATAATGAAAAGTTATTTTTATTTTATTTTATTTACTTTTGGTGTGTATTATTTCTTTTTTCAAATCTCAAATTACCAATATAATTATGTTAAATTAATATTTTTACTCATAAAAATTATGACACGTATGTGTAAAGTATTTATTTCAAAAATTTAAAAAACAAATGACCTTCTATGGAAATGAATTATATTAAATACGAAATTATTTAGCTAGACGGAAACCTTGAACTCTTTTTTACGAAACATTCTCCTCGTGTCTTTAAATAATGTTTCATTTTACTTTTCACTTTGTATATTTATCTTTAAGTGATGTTTGTTTTTTCTTTGATTGACTTTAAAAAAAAAAGAAGAAAAGATCATAAAATAAACACCCCCTTCCCTACAGGCCTCGAATACTCTATTAGCATCAGGGTCGTAGATAAGAAGATTTGCTCAAGAAACACCTGATACGAAAGACAAAAGAGAGGGATTTAACCTCAAGGTTGTAGATCTAGCTAGGTCCCTCGGGATTGCAAAGGCCATACACAATATAGTGAGGCATCTTTAACAAGACATACGTAAGATATCCTTGAAAATTGACTTCATATTAATCAATTATAGATCTCAACAAGTGGTAATAAAAATTAACAAAACATCTACTTCATATTTCTACTATTTAAAAATTATAATTTACACAAATAATAATTATTACTGATCTTTTAAAATTATTCCTAATTTGTCTTAAAATTAAATAACATACAATTGGAAATTAACCTTATCAAATTGTGTTCTAATTAAGATGTATTGAAAACTTTATTCTTAAAATAGTTCAGATTATGTCATAAACTTGAAAGAGTGATTTTGGTGATTCCTTGTTCGTAACAAGAAAGAGTTCGACAGCACTTGTCACTAGAATACCGTGACGACAGGGTCATGCAATGATATCGATTATAGTGTCATCCGTCTCGGCAACACACCTGAGCCTCCTCCCTCCCAATCCTCTCGCTTTATAGTCAGTATTTCATTTCCAATAAGCGCAATCGCCAGTTAATTTACGTAACTCTACCTCTCATAAAATGATGAAGACCATTACAAGAAGAGTGAATATTAATTCAATATTTATCAGGATAGTGAAAAAGTCAAGTAATCATAATTAGTCAATTTATGATTAAAACGAATTAATATAATTTGAAGTTAACAAAAAGTGTTTTTTTTTTATGTTCAATTTATATTACATACAAAATAAATTGCTCGTCTCCATGTCCATGGATTGAAGCTCAAAAATTACAGGTTCTATTGCTGCCACCTAACGGCCCATTTCCTTGTAACTCCAACGACAGCATGGTGTATTCAAGGTTCAGACTCCTCTTATGCTACCGCATTCTGGACGTGAACCTACAAAATACAACACACCTGTTCAACGTACATAATTTTTTTATTTATTTATTTTTTTAAATTTCGCAGGATAGGTTGAAAATCTTCAAAAGACAAAGGGAGAAATCCGCTCTTCCCAATAGTGTGAGATTCTTACTCACTAAAATCCACCTTCCTTCCTGTTAGTACCCCTATCGCGTGGGACAAGGAAACAGGAAAGGTTTTCCATGTGCCAAGCTGAGAAGCTCTTTCCATCGCGTATCGAGATTGTAAATGTGGAAGAAAGCAGAACGTTATGTATCCGCGCGAAGGGCGAGGTAAAGACCTGACTTGAGAGAGTCCAGTCAGGTAAAACCTCGCGACAGATCATGCAGGAGCCCAGGTTTGGTAGATGTGGCGTGCAAGGTGAAGGATGGGAGTTACCTTACAAATACCTTGTTAGTGAATTTATTGGAGGAGCTACAAGCTACATCTTCTTCTGCTGCCTACTCGATACTGAAATAATCGTGCAAGATTAGACTGCATGCATCCTGGTGGTGACAGTTATGCTCATGCCGCTGCGGTGCACCCTTTGATCTGAAACAGAGCTAGAAAGCAAAGAGGTGAAATTTGGGCAGTAGGCTATGCATGGCTCTATAGGCCCAAACGAGAGATCAAGGTCGGTCGTGCGAATAAGGACAGTGGCCGTCTGTGTTTGTCAAATGTTGTGTCGTATGTACCTAGTGAAGTACGTACATACTACATAATGAACCTTACGTTATCGTATGTTATGAGTTCTATAGTATTTATATTATATAAATTGATTGATTCTATACATGTTGGACAGTGCCTAAACTCGGTTTCACATTTAATTGACAGAATACATTAAGTGAAATGAGGCTGTTCTATTGTTCATTTATAAAACATCGTCCTAAAATAAACACAAAACATATGAAACTGTATGTATAGTTAAAGAAACCACCTCAACAACAACAACAAAAGTTGATTGACGCTATCATGGTAATTACCTAACCCCAACATACAATTTAATACGCCTAGATCTTCGAATATAATGCACAAATTTTGGTCTCATGGGCTTACTAGGAAATGTTAAATTGTGTCGGTAGATCTAAAGGTCTTATCCAGATTACATAGTATAGGATAAGTTTGTTTAAAACCATTGTTACACAGGTTTTCGAAACCTTGTAATTGTTTATATTACTACTTCCTTAATGTTTCTAGTAGATTTATATATAAAACCGTCTGTACTCCCTTCGCTCGTGTATTATCCCAGCCTTGGTGAGTCTCGATCTTGTAAATACATGTGACAAAATTTCCCCTCGCTACGGTCTAATATGTTTGATCTCTTAACAAAAAGAATATTAAATTTGTCTACAGTTGTTGACAAAGTGGCATTTTGTTCATTTAAATTAGTTTGCAAAACAGCTGATTGCTCAACAGTTTCACTTTGCCCACTACTTTGCACACTACTTTGCTCACTCGGAATGGCAACCGAACAAAACGAAATTTAGGTTAAGTTTATTTGAATTGATTTATAATATACAGGAAATGTCCCGTATGTAGAATAGATTAATTCTTACATGTAAAATAACATAAATAAACAACAAAACAACGTTTTAAAGTTGAAAAAGGAAGTAATTATTCATGAAGATGATTGACAGTGTATGTACACTGAGAGTATTTTTCGTTTGCCGAGTTTTGAAGTTGGCAATCCCGTTTCCTCAACAATACACCTGAGTTATTTGTAATATTCATAAATAACCTTAGTTTTGACGTGAGAACTTCTACTCAGTGTTGATGTGTTGTTTAGCACTACTGCTATATTTTGTGTAAGTTAGTTAGTTTTAAAATATGGACAGTTTAGAGGATGAAAACCTGTCAAATACCCCGCCTAAATTAGCGGAAAAAGCTAACAACGTTGTACTAAATCTCCTTCCTGTCAAATCAAGGAAAAAGTACGACCGCCAGTATGAACTGTTTTTGTCATGGCTAAAGGAAAACAATGGTAACGACATTTCTGTAAAAATAACAATTGTAGACAAAGTATAATGTGCAATTCGTGAGCAAAGTGCGTCAACATATTTTCTCGTTTAAAAAGTGCCACTTTGCTCACTAGTTGCACAAATAACTATTTCCTCAGAGGTCAGGATTTGAAATTACTTTTTTTTACAATAATTTATCATGTAAAAGAGTATTTATCATGTATTAGTAACAATACATGTAAAGTTGAAATCTTCAAAATTTCTATTAATTTAGTGTGTTAAAGTTTAATAAACTTAAGAGTAATATGAACTGCTTAAAAGTATGTCCACTATTTATAAATATTTAATTAATTTTTCTGAATAATGTCTAGAAGCACACTAAGTCCTCTACACCGAATTACATGTTTCTAATTTAATTTGTGTGCCGTATCGTGCTTAAATACAGACGACAACTGCGTGAGACGGGAGGCTGGAATTTCGAAAATCACTTTTTTCCGTTTCCCTGAGCACACGAAATGTGAAAATCAGTAAAAAAACACGGAGATAATAATTCTTTGGATTACTTAACTTACTCTTTACGTAAAACATAGATTAAGTGTAAGCGAATACCAGATTCTACAATAGAGTTATTTCGGAAAATATGAGAGAAATTGAACAAAATTTGAACATCCCAAACATCAAGAGTTTCCCCTCACTTTTCAGAGGAGACCGGAGGTTGAAAAAAAGTTACTTGGAGGATCTAAACTCTATGAGTTTAATTTATAAGACACATTTTGATATGATAATCTATCAACGATACAGACAAGACAAATTGTTTCGTTATCGAATAAATAATCCGAACCACCACAAGATACCTATCACCGTCGAGGCATGTCCACTGTTGTAGAAATTCAGATGAGGAATTTATAGAAGAACAGACTGGAGCATAATATTAAACTAAAGCCATTGTTAAATTTTAAAGTTTAATCTACGTTTACAAATTCCATTTCTAAAGCTTAAACTAAGGTTTAAAACTTGCGATTCTTAAAGAACTAGACTTTTTCTATAGTAAAAATCACATAACTTACGATTCAATCAAATTATGCTCAAGTGTAGCTTTTAAGAACCTAAAAACCTATTGATTGACAGATTTCTAAAAATACCGGTTCCAGAGTTATCGGTAAAATAAATCTGACATTTGGCTGTAATAAAAGACGTAATTTTTAAAAGTCAGCTCGACAGATTTCATTCAAATTTTAATAAAATTAAAAGATAAATTATCCAAACCAATTTATAAAATAACAATTTTAAAAAATATACAATTTAGGTGTAACTTGAATAAACTTTACCACTGTCATTAAATGCTTGATTTTATACAAATACGACTCACGCTTTGGGCGTGTTTATTGCACAAGCAAAGCAAGTTTAGGAACTTATGTAATTTTATTTTCATAAACGGCGTTCATTATTCATTTTCATATTTTGATTTACAAGTTACAGAATATATATTTTTCTTGACAATTAGTTTGTTTGGTTTTATTAATTGCTGAGCCAATGTTTTTACACAATATCAATAATTTTACTATAACAAATCACCATAATTAATTAAAAAAGCTATCTATATATTTTCATTTGCAATTGAACAAAATTTCTTGTATATTTTTTCCTTTTAATTTAACAAAACAGATAAATAACATCAGCTGATATTTTTTAACCAAAAACATAAGCTTAAGTTATACAGTTTGTTGTTAATAAACAGAATCACTCTACGATACGAGTTGGTATTTAACGTAATTAGAATATTCTGTACTAATAGTAAGTTTAATAATAACACTTTTGTGTAGGCTGTATATGGTATTTTGTCCCCACGTTACGATGCCTTTATTTAACTTAAGTCTATATGTCTTAGTACCAAATATATTGTTAAATATTTAAAAAAAATTAGATCAGAAAATCTTTAAATTCCACAAACCTTGCTCATTTACCACAGGTATTTTATACATTCTTAATAAAGATTGAAATATTTCATTTCGTACATTCTTTGGTATTTAAAAAAATATTTACTGGTTATTAAAATTCCGACAAGAATAATAAATAGATTCTCTTTGATTTAATTCATAAAAATAATAATTTAGATTCCTTTCATAAACTCTAAGTAATTAAGTAATGAAGCAAGTTATATATTTTTACTTTTTATGTCGTTTAAAGGCTAAAAACCTTTCGGTAATCGTTGTCTTATAAAAAAAGGAAGAAAAGAACTAGAAATAAAGACGCCCTAACCTTTGAATAATAGCGTCAGTGTCAGACGAGAACAAGAGTTGTTCAAGAGAGATCTGATGTCAAAGGTGAAAGAGAGGGATATAACCCAAGACTACATGTTAGGTATCTCAGGATTTCTAAGCGATCATTAAAGTCACAATCTGGGAGAATAAATTTTGTAATCTTACGTTAATATATTTATTACTATGCTTTAAGTTCTTGCGTCATATTTTTGTCTAGTTTTTACATTTTTTTAAAATATACCTAGTAAACAAAATCCTCGATGTAGACGATTTTAAGAATATAATTATTCATTTTGGAAAGTGGCTTTTTGGAATAAGTTCTGTCGGTATGGCGTAACTCCTACATTTTCTTATACAAATTAAGTAAAAAAAAAACATTGTTGCGAGCAAAACTTTCATATTACTGAAACCTAACTGAAACACAGACTAGGCTTAAATAATTTGACTTCAGAGCCTCTTAAAATATAAACCGACATAAGTTACATAAGAATTGTTTAAATAAATTTAAATTTAAAGTGTATTATATCTTTTTAAATATAAATTCCAAACTGAATAACAAATTCAAAATTAGATCCAAAATATAAAATTATTTATATATAAATCGGTAAAGTGTGTTCATTTAGTTAAATAAGTCAACTGTTATAAAACTTAATCGGTATTTTGTTTTGTTTTTTCATTAATAGCCATGACAAATAGAAAACTCAGTTCTAGTTCCCATAAATCCGATTAGAGATATTATCGTAGAAGCTTCTTCAAGGCACTTAAATTTTTCTTTTTTTTGCCTTCAAAATGATATGTCACACGATGGGAGTTGTTATTTTAAAAAAATTAAGTCTCAACTTTTAATCCCCTTTAAAAAGAGGTCAAAAATGTTTTTACCGCATAAAAAGTGAACAAATTTACCCTATGAGGTTAGATGAAAACTAGAAGTTTTCCTCTCTACTCGTTCAGAAATTACCTAGGGGTTGCACGACTGTTTTTCCACCCTGTATATGTTTTGTTCCAAACGTTATAGACTAGTCATTAATCTTCACATTTATAAAATTTGAATGAAATCGGTAGAGTTAATTTTGAAAAATTACTCTACAGCCTATGTTAAACAGCCCCATGGTCGATTTTTTGTTTTTTAACAATAACTTACAAACCGGTATTTTAATCAAAATATCGATAAACACGTTTTGTTTTAATCGTTAGAAGCTACACTTGAGAAAAATTGGATCAAAATCGTTAGAGTAAATTTTGATAAAATCGTTATTTTCTGGTTCTGTTCTTTACACAGCTACCCCAAAATTTTGAGCTTTTAAAAATATTAAAAACATGCCGAAATATTGCCAAAAAATGCCCACATGCCAAATGTGAATCAAATTGGTTGTAGAGATATACTCCTACGATAGGCTCCGCCACCCCTAAATAGATCTACCACAAAATTTTCTCTATACATCATAAATTTAATAAAGTAAATTGTTAAATGTCCAACAAGAAAATTTCATTTTACTTTAGCAATAAAAGTATTGAATATTTAAAGCGTATAATCAGCGGTGAAAAGTTTGTACAATGATTGTAAACCGTTTTATTTTTCAATATAATCTTTAAGTAATTATGGTAATTTAAAATCTACCCCTTCTGTCCTCCCTCTCACACAAATGCTCGTTTGATAGATATAGTTAGACATTGAGTGCGGTTGGTTTTCTCCACTACATTGTAAATTATTCTGTTTGAAACAGGATCCACACTTTGACATTTCACCTATTGTACACTAGAGGCACCAAGACAAGTTACGTGAGCAGTCTTTCAGTCTTATCTTTAATCTTGAATTTTATTTTTAATAATAAATAAATTACGTCCAGATTTCTTTTGCGTTACGTAATGCGTACTTGCAAAAACATTATTTCCCATTCACTCGTACGAAATAAAAACAAACCAAAATTTATCTTCACTCAAATTATCATTTCGATAGTTGTCAATCAACGACTGAAAAATGAATCGTGGACACCATTTTAAAAGATAATAATACATTTAAATAAGACTCTAAACTTAGTTCTTCTATGAAACGCCTCATCGACGTAAATAGTACTTTATTAAAATAGATTTTTTTATTATTTTTATTATTATTTATTTATTCTATTCCATCTAACTAAAATCGACTGACATCCCTTACAATAAATCAAAATTTACATTAATGTACATCTTAGTTAAACTAATTTATTTAGAACATAGGGTTCTATCCTTTTTAGTCAGCGTATATCATTAACTGTTTTAAGAATCAGCTCCATTTTCTGATTTGAATGCAGATGAAGACGTAGATCATATTTTTTGGCACATTTCTTAATTTCTTGTTGCACTGTGTTGATCCGTTGATTACGATGTTTATCGTTATTTCATACATACAAAACTTTGTTCTGTAAAGTCTGAATTGTTTTGTTATTGTATCTACCAACACAACTCAAGAGTGTACACCATATGTCCACACAGGTCTACTTGTTTGTATATCATCAGTTTATTGTGTATTGATAACTCAGAATTACAACCAAGCAGCCAATACATCTTCCTATATTATTCACTTCTTCTTGATGGGTTCCTTCCAATTTAATTTCACATCTAGATACATTCCCAAATACTTATAGCCCAGTCATTGAAGCTTTATACCTCAGAAATATTTTACTACGAACCGATTTACGTGAAATTTTGGAATTAGACTTATTTTACCCTTAACTTCAAAAGTGATAATAACCCGACCTCCGTTCTTACCATGGGGGGTGGTTGCCAACCCTTCTCGTTAGTGGAAATTATTTTGGTCAAAATAACCCCAGGGATCGATAGAAGGCCCAATTCTAAGCAAAAGTGTTCTAAAAGTTTTTTCAAAATCTCAAATTTTTTCAAGTTATTGGCGATTGAAAACTCGGAATTTTCCCAAGTTTTTCAACGGTTAAAACAACATTTAAATCATTTTGAGATCATCAAAAGAAAATTTTTTATACAATTTTTAAATGAGGGGTTGTTTTTAAGGGTTGAAAAGAGGTTAAAAATATGATAATTATGGTAAAGAACGTATAACAATATTTAACCTATATTTAAATCATTTTAAGTTGTACAAAAGTCATTTTTTTTCAATTTAGGGGTCGTTTGCAGGGGCTGTAAAGTTTTTAGGGGTTGAAAATGGGTTAAACATAAAATAATTGTGTTATATAACACTTTACGATTTTACTCCTTAATATTAAATACGTTTTCTAGCTATAAAATGGCTCAATGTAAATTTTTTCATTTAGGGGTCGTTTTCACCCCTTAAAAATAAAAAACGGAGGTCGGGTCAGTATCACTTTTGAAGTTGAGGGTAAGATAAGCCTAATTACAAAATTTCATGTAAATCGGTTTGTAGTAAAATATTTCGGAGGTAAGACCCTATTTTTCGCTTCAATGACTGGACTATTAGCTGTATAACAGGACGATGGTTAAAGTCAATTTTCATTTTTTTTGTCCATTATTCGTGAACATATAATTACTATCGACTTTATAAACGTATTTGGGATATTAACCTTTAAATTTCACTAACATTTGAACATAGTCTATATTACGATTATAACAGTTTCACGGGAGATTTCGGTTGATTTACCGACAACTCACGAAGCTATATTATCAAAGAAATGGTATTGGTGCTTAGAGTCTAAATGTTATCAAATGTTTTAAAAATTTAGAATTTTTACAATTTGGTTACTTACTGTTATTACATACGTTTCATAAACAGTTCTTGCATACACTCACCCTTTTGCTCGCAAAGCTGAAAATTATACTTCTTAGACTAAAATAAAATGAACTGTAAAAATAACTAACTAAACTTTTTTTTATAGTCTGACTGACCTATAAACCTATTTTATTACCAATTCACCAATCCACGTGTTTAGGTTGTAGAAATTGATGGACGATTTGGAGACATCATTTCAAAATCCGGTTTTTGGGTTGATGGCATCTCAAAATAGATAAATTCTCAGAAAACAGAACATTGATTTTGAAACAAGTAAAAAGTAATCAAATCTTTTTGTGGTGTTCCGAGTTTGTCTGAACAATAAATTTCTAAACCTTAACAACATGAATTGTAGGCCACCTAGATTGTATTATGAATTATATGTATTCATACACTACAGATTTTCCTCGTAATACAAAGAATTATGAAAAAACTTTGTTTTAACATACGGCGTGTTTTGTGTTGTGTTGTGTTTTATACATCGTAACGAAATTAGCTGATGCTAGAAATCTGATGATGACAATTTGATTGTCGAAACCGGTAATTTATCAAAATATGTTTGTAGACAGACCTAAAAAATGTACGAATAGATAATACATATTAGCTAGCAATAGAGGTACAAATTGGTTATAACAACGTCCTATGATGTTATTTTTATCTTGTCCCAGCTGTTATCAAAATCTGTTTGTAACAAACTTTATTATTATCGGAAAAATGTCTGAAAAGGAAAATAGTTAAAATAAGACAAATAAATTGTACAAAAACATTGCACAAACTGTCACACTCACCAATCACCAAAACCAAAAACGAACCAAAACCTATCGTCACCAAAAATGTCAAGTCTGTATTACATTAAAACATTTTTTTTTTTTTTTTAACTTTTAATATTTTTTTATACGTTACAGTCCATGTTACAATTTTAAAATCGGTTCAACATTTTCATGCACGGAAAATAAATCTCTGAAAACTCCTCCACTTTGTATTTTCATAACATTGAGCGCTTATGAGCTCCTAAACGGTTAAAGATATCAGAAAATACACAACAATATATAAGTCTTAAAATAACACCATAGGAAATAGGGGTTTATAAAAGAAAATTTAGAGCTGACCACCATATTGGAGAAATGGCGGGTGATATGAAAAATTTGGTAAAACTTCTAGTATTAACTCAAAAATTCTGGGGTTACCTTTTACAATATTTTGTAACTTTTGTTCTTATCAAATAAAATATGTCACACTTGTTTCAATCACCCATACCAAAATGTGTGGTATCGGTGACCATTGTACAGCCTCTGATGTTTCTATGAGGTAGTTAACAATAATATTTATGTTTTAAATTCCCTATTAAAACAAAGAATGTAAAAACATTAAGCATTATTGCACAGCACGTGTTTCAATAGAGAAATAAACTGCAAATATGGTTGACGTTATTCTTCCTTATCGATCTGGGTTGATGTTTGAGTGGACATTTCCTTGTTGACATTTTTAAAAGGTCAGTCTTTTGTTTTTTTAAGTCATTCTACAACAACGAGCAGCTAAACTCGCGTGTAATCGCGTTTATAGATGGGTAAACATTATAATTGTTTGATTTAATTTGTATAATATATTATGTTAAATAATCTCACTGTTACTGCAGAACATTTTTAAGTACTTAGAGACTTGGGTGTGGCGTTTTTTATGTAGCGTCCATAATATTAGCTCATGGAAGCCACTCGGTATTGCTTTCAACCACTTGGCAATCGTTTCATTCACTCAAAGATCTTTTTGAATACTCGGTACTCATTTCAACCACGACGGTCGAACGGTTTATCGAAAATCACTATTAGTTTTCATTTATGAAACATGAAGATAAGTCAAAAAACAGAGGACAAAACTTTTGTGATTACCTAACTTACCTAAATATTAATTTCAAAATATTCATATTTTTAAAATGTAGGCTACACTACGCAGGTTAAATTGGTAAACTAATTACAGATTTCTTGTAACCACTAAATGTATATTTTTTGTTAAATATAAAATATTATATAAAAGGAGTGATTCATTTCATATTGTATAATATTTTAACATTCATGCCGGTCAATATGTACATGCCCATAACAAGGCCACTATTAGTTCCATGTGACGTGCAATTTTAGCACGTAGTGAAATCTACGTGCGGACGTTCTCTACCTGTCATTCTCCATTATTCTTGAAAAATGTATTTTACGTTTGTGTGAGCATTGGTGGGAAGATGGGAACGTTGGAGAAAATTTCATTTGATTTTATGGAAGACGTAAAACATGGAAAATTCATAGACAAATTGTATCTTTAAATAGTGTATCGTACTTTCATACAGAAACGTATTTTAGTGGAAGTTAAACTACGTCTTTGTCAAGTTTTTTGTTGATATATCCGTTTTGAAGTCCCCTCTTGTTTGTCATACGCTCAGTGTTCTACAACCCAATACATGTAAAACTTTTAATAACATTTTTAAAGTATCCATATTTTGGGACTTTTTTCTATTTTCATTTTTTAACTATAAATTTGGGAGTAGCTGCCAAACCAAATTCCGTTTTAGAGGCAACATTTGATAAATATTGTTAGAGCAAATTTTGTCAAAGTATATAGATCAAACAAAACGTATTGGTTTCTTTCTCTCACAAAATGTTGATTCGTTAGTTCTTGTTAAAAGAGCAAAAAAATTACCCTTAGTTCTGTTTAAAAGCCTTTAGTCTGTTACAAAAGTCCTGGAGCTGTTACAAAAGTCTTGGGGATGTTATAAAAGCCTTGGGGGTATTAAGAAAGCCTAGGAACTGTTATAAAAACCTTGGGCTCTTACCAAAGCCATGGGGCTCTTATAAACACTTTGGGGCTGTTATAAAAACCTTGGGGGTATTAAGAAAGCTTAGGAACTGTTATAAAAGCCTTGGACTCTTACCAAAGCCATGGAGCTCTTATAAACACTTTGTTACTGTTATAAAAGCCTTGGGTGTATTAAGAAAGTTTAGGAACTGTTATAAAAGCCTTGGACTCTTACCAAAGCCATGGTGTTCTTATAAACACTTTGGGGCTGTAATAAAAGCCTTGGGTGTATTAAGAAAGCCTAGGAACTGTTATAAAAACCTTGGGCTCTTACCAAAGCCATGGTGCTCTTATAAACACTTTGGGGCTGTTATAAAAGCCTTGGGGGTATTAAAAAAGCTTAGGAACTGTTATAAAAGCCTTGGACTCTTACCAAAGCCATGGGGCTCTTATAAACACTTTGGGGCTGTTATAAAAGCCTTGGGGGTATTAAGAAAGCTTAGGAACTGTTATAAAAGCCTTGGACTCTTACCAAAGCCATGGGGCTCTTATAAACACTTTGGGGCTGTTATAAAAGCCTTGGGGGTATTAAGAAAGCTTAGGAACTGTTATAAAAGCCTTGGACTCTTACCAAAGCCATGGTGCTCTTATAAACACTTTGGGGCTGTTATAAAAGCCTTAGGTGTATTAAGAAAGCCTAGGAACTGTTATAAAAACCTTGGGCTCTTACCAAAGCCATGGTGCTCTTATAAACACTTTGGGGCTGTTATAAAAGCCTTGGGGGTATTAAGAAAGCTAAGGAACTGTTATAAAAGCCTTGGACTCTTACCAAAGCCATGGGGCTCTTATAAACACTTTGGGTCTGTTATAAAAGCCTTGGGGGTATTAAGAAAGCTTAGGAACTGTTATAAAAGCCTTGGACTCTTACCAAAGCCATGGTGCTCTTATAAACACTTTGGGGCTGTTATAAAAGCCTTGGGTGTATTTGGAAAGCCTAGGAACTGTTATAAAAACCTTGGACTCTTACCAAAGCCATGGGGCTCTTATAAACACTTTGGCGCTGTTATAAAAGCTTTGGAGGTATTAAGAAAGCTTAGGAACTGTTATTAAAGCCTTGGACTCTTACCAAAGCCATGGGGCTCTTATAAACACTTTGGGGCTGTTATAAAAGCTTTGGGGGTATTAAGAAAGCTTAGGAACTGGTATAAAAGCCTTGGACTCTTACCAAAGCCATGGGGCTCTTATAAACACTTTGGGGCTGTTATAAAAGCCTTGGGGGTATTAAGAAAGCTTAGGAACTGTTATAAAAGCCTTGGACTCTTACCAAAGCCATGGGGCTCTTATAAACACTTTGGGGCTGTTATAAAAGCCTCGTGCTCTACAGATTTCGTTTACATTTTTATTCACGTATGCAACATCGTTAGTAAAAAATATTATTCTTCAGGAAAACAAATATAACTTTACCACCGTCACATGACATAAGCGAATCAAGTTTGGTCTCTATTGAAACATATACATATAATTTCATGATGCCGTAGATGGTGTATTTATTACCTGTTCATTAACAAGTACAAAAGTTACATTTATGGTGACGAATGGTTTTGATTTGGTTTTGTAGATGGGTGAGTGAGAAAGTTTGTGCAATCTGTTTGCACCGATGAATTATAGATTGCTACAATTATAGATTTTTTATTGTAGCCTACGTTGATTTTAAACATATAAAACCGATTAAATACACCTCTACATGTGAATAAAACGTATAGAAAAACTGTTCGAATACAAATAATAATGTTAGGTCAGACTTAATGTGCTCTCCTCCTCCATTGTGTGTCAATGACACACTGACAGAAAATAATTCATTATAATTCAAAGCCTAGAATTATTATTATTTGTTGACTCATTTTCAGAGTGTTTTACTAACTAACCTCCCTTTGTGAAGAGAATTTAAAATAAAGATTCCTAGGCTTTTAAGTCTCTAATAAACATCGGAAATAAAAAAGAATTGTTTAAGGTAGGTCTTAAAGGAAGGATGATAGAGAGGGATGAAAACCAAAACACGAAATAAATTGTGATCTAGATAGGATTCCTTGGGATTGTCAGGCACGAACTAATTATAGTGAGAAAAACAAAGAGAGCAGAGAAATGTTGAGATACAGCTCACCAACTTACAAGTCGTCTTGGCTACTGAATCTGTAAACTTAACTGTGTCGAGCGGGTGTTGCACCAATACATTGAAGGCACCAGGTAGTGTTGCTCAATCTTTCTGCACCCAGGACAAAAGGGGTATAAGAAACAAGTTTTTCCATTACAACTATTAAAAAGTATATGATTTGTGTAAAAACACACACACTATTTAAAACATATCTTTCCCCAAACATTATAATAAATTACACGTGAATCTTACAACTCTAATACAAATGTAAACGTGGTTCATTGACAATGTCATCATACTCTTGCTACGATGTAGTACTTAAAATAAATAATCTTTTAATAGTTACAACAAAATTTTACTCTCTTCAGTTATGTACATTGATAATAATACATATAATTAAATGTTTTCACTATTGTATGTAAAAATTTTACGTTATTATGTTTCTTTTAAAATTACAAGAAATAATTTATAATGAATTTTTGAAATCAAAATAATTATAATTTTACTGTTATGGTATAGAATTCGTAGTAGACTATAGAGGAATCATCGCCATTTTTAATTTATAGTGTACTCAAATGTTAGATGCTTATACTTTGACTAGGTTGAACGTAAATAAAAGGTAATCAATTTAAATTTACTAAAAGTATTTGCAAAATATTACAAACATAAATACAAAGTTAGAATGGATTCAATGAGAAAAATATTATTTACAAATTTGTCCATATAGATCAGGATGAAGTATAAGAGTAAGAGGTGAAATATTTATGCGAATTCAAGATAAACTAAAGTTAAGCAAAAAATTCATGTCATATTTTCAAATTAAGTTAAATTTTTTTTTTCAAAATAGTAAATTGACAGAAATACAGAGTTACTATAATTTAGCCTGAAAAATATTAGTTGCAGTAAATGTACAAAATGGCAAGAAAGAAATGACAAAACCGTCTTCAAAAAGGACAGCAATCTCGTGAAAAACCCTGTTCTAATAGTTCTCTATTTTTACGTTACACCAATCATTTTTAGTTGTTAGTATAAACACCTGAATATATTCAGTTTTTATGTAATAAACTGAACGTTTATTGTAATTAATATTATGACGTTGAAAATAAATTCTGGAAAGAGAGAGCTCGGGATTAATGATTTATTAACTTAATAATTCGTGACGTCACAAAACGTTTGGGAAAGAGGGAATCATTTTTGAAATAGTCTATACATGTTCTATTCTTTTGCAATTTTAACCATTAGAATGAACTATTTTAATATTATATTTTTCGATCTCTTGTTTTGAATAATTTATTTGTAAAAGTATAAACTATATCTGTATTTGTGTTAACTATCACTGATTTTTTTTCGATAAAACTAAACAATTAAAAATATTTTATAAAATAAACATTACATTTTTCAGTGTGAATCCTTAAATTTAAAGCCAAATGAAAACATTCTATCCACTAAATAGGACTGAAAAATGGAAATTTATAAATCAAACCTAATATCTGTATGCTTGAAACATATAAAGTTAAATTATAAAAAGGTAATCTACATTAAGTAAAATTATCTTAGTTGTGAAAGTGTAATTTAACTTTGGCTTGTGCAAAAATAAAAAATAAATGGATTAATTCATTTAATATTTTACAAATATTATCCAAATCATTTGTAGTAAACATAATTAGTCGTAGCAATAATTAATAAAAAACAAAACAACAGAGAAATACAATCAGGTGAAAATTATAGTCGTTATGATATTTTCATGATGGCTAGTTGCTCTGAAACTCTCATTTGATTTACATTGCTTGCGTACTTCCCGTAATGAAAAGTAAACATGGAACCAAGACTAGTTACAACTATTTATTTCTAAAATAATAATAAAACTTAATATTACTAACAACAGCCCTGCAACTAAAGAATAATTCATTTTGACTAGAGGTTAAGTTTAACATACAAGCATTGTGTATACAAGTTATTATTAAACTCATATCTTAGTCCGCATATAGCCTATTTATATGAATTGAATACCACAAGGGTATAGAACAATAGAAATACCTGACGTGTCCACAAAAGGAAAGTGTCCTTGTTTTCAAAATGTGTGCGTTCAGTTATTGCGCTTCGCAGTTCAACAAATCATTTTGATTGTGTTTTCCATTGCCGGATGTTGACTTCCATGCTTTGGAATAATGATTTTGAATGAGGTTAAACCAAAATCTAACATTTGAATTTCATATTTTTATTTCAATATCTCAAATGGAGTACAATAAAGTTAAGAGAATCTATATCACCCGGATTGTAGCTTCTATTCATTTAATCTTCTCTATATTATAAGATAGATAATTGGTTGGCTGTCCTATTGTGTTATCTGTATTTAAAAATATGATCATTAGACAATGGAACAAGCATTCCAACTTACGATCGGACATGGAGATAAAGATTTCACTATCATTATGGATCCCCCCACTTTATTTAAAAAGAAAAACGATTATTCTATCATCGCCTATAATAAAATGTTGATAGGTGTCATGATAATTACCCAGCCCCATCACACATGTAATAAAATAATATCCTATAAATGTTATGCCCAAAAGTAGCTTCTTAGAACTCGTTGGGTGTATTAAATGTACTAGTAGATCAAGGAGTCTTACCTAGTAGAGTACGTTTGTTTAAAACAGTTCATACACAGATTTTCTGAATCTTTTAAGTATGTATATCACTACTTTTTTTATGTCGGCTCGCTTCCAATGGTTCTCGTAAATGTATATATACTAAAGAGGTCTCTAGTCTCTTCAATGTGTCTCGGGCTTAGTGAATCGCATAGCTGTACTCTGAATTCCCAACTCGCTACGCTCCTGTCGGTGACTCAACCCTGTCAGATCTCATAAGTATATGAATATCACATTTTCTTGAAACGCCACAGTGGAAAATTACACTTTGACAATAACTTCATTATATGTCATTGTAGAGAAGAGGTGACATTACATCTATACTTGAAATCTGGAAAATGTTTAACTATCTTAATATATCATAAGACAGGCTGTATGAACAAAAAACTGTTTACAAATTCCGGTTTTTTAATTAGATTTTTTCGAAGTTTAATTGGGTTCTATATGAGCACACACACCAGTCCCATAAACCAAATTTATATTCCTACCTTAATATTTGTGGCCGTCGTGCTTACGTACAGACGACAACGACGACGGACGGACGGCATGTCGAAACTTCCTTTTGTATTTTCCTGAAGTTATGAAGGTCAGTTCAAGAATGGAGGTCAAAATGTTGGACGATTGCAAACTGTATACCTGTACTTCGTATACTATGAAAGGAAGGAAATATCATAAAATGAAGACGCCTAGTCCTCGAATATAAATAATAGCATCAGAGTAGAAAGAAAACAAGAATTTGTCGAGAAACCTGGTAGAAGAGATGATAGAGAGTGTGCACTACATACAAAAAGTATAATCCAGGTTCCCTTGGAACTGCCATGCCTGTACACACTACATTAAGCTCCGAGGGTCTAACATTAGTGAGTCAATGGGAAGATTTGGCGGCTTAGAGGTGTCAATCCAAAGGGATGCAGGACGCTTAAGTAGATTTTAAGGTTAAGTTTGCAGTTTTGAAATAGACTACAAGAAGTTTATTACCTTGGTAAATAAATGCGAATTTCAAGAAACAAAAAAAAAAATTTTTAATTGTATGGTGGAGCTGTTAGATTTGTAGCAATAGGTCAAGAGGCTCAATCTAAAGATTAAAGGAAGTCGTCCACTGTAAAAGTTTACGATATCCTGGAATGATCGCAGAGCTTTCGTTCTGTCATTTTTAGGAGAGAGTTCTCTATGACTTCCTAAACCTAAGACGTGAAGACCCACCATATTCAGGTGAACTAAGGATAATATGTAACTCACTGCGGCCAAGAAGGAGAAGTTAACCGAGTGCCTTTTCATAAATTTACATCTATGATTAGTCTACATCAACATTCACCTCACTCTATATAACAAGAAGTTTTAGCACATGCAAAAGCATTCGTAATGGAAATAAATATCGTCTCTGCTTAAAGAACGGAGGGTAAGGTTTAGTCAGATAGGTGTAGCTATGGTTAGAGGAAGGATTAAATGATTAGTTAAGATTTTCTCTCCTTTTTTAGAAGCAAAATTTATAGTGAATTCGGATTCGGCAATCCCGAGGTCCATAATTGGATCTACACTTTTAATCATGTAGTCTTACATCCAATTCCTATCTTTAATCTTTTCTATCAAGTATCTCTTGACCAACTCTTCTTCTATTCTGACCTTGATGCTATTAGAATATTCGAGGGCTTCCTAGCCATTTTACACATTTATACTTTATTTTTATTTTATTTATAATAAGGCCATGATATCATAAAGCAACGTAGTTTCAAAATGTATTACAACTACCATATTTACATTGTCACGTACGAATAGTTTGCAGTTAAGTTACGTTTATCCCACATTCCTTAGTTTACTATTACCTGATAGTAAACAAACCTGAGCAAGAAGAGAAATAAATATGTCCTCAAGTCTTCATTTAAGGTCCCGTGCCACTTCATCGTGTTTTCCAATTAGCTGGAGTGCTTCCTAAGTAAATAACGAAAGGCTAGTTCTTCATTTCCAACCCTTCCGTTTAACTAATCTGGTTATATAGTTGATCTTCAATTTAGATATTTTACAACTACTTAAATCATTATTGACAAAGAGTATCTGATTATGTCTGACTTTAACCTTGACGAACAATTATCAACGACAAAAAAATAAAATCGAGATGGCAGATAAATTTTCTAAAATTACTTGAAGCTGACGATGGGATATTTAAATATATAAGCGTAAGAAAAAAATATGTTTGAAAAGTCATCGGATATAGCAATTATTTTTAGAATATAACTTGGAATCGTGCAAACAAATATACAAACTTTCTCACTCACTCATGCTCTAAGCCAACCAAAACTATCTCGTTTCTGTAGGTGTCAATCAAAAGTGAATTTTGGACGCCGTCTTTGAAAATGAAATATTTATGATCATTAGCTTGTGCTATAAACAGATTTTCATCGTAAATCGTATTTCATTGAAATCGAGTTTTTAATGACGGAATGGATAGGGTAGCCAGATGGTGAATTTCAAAAGCCGGACATTTTATCATGAAAAAGCTGGACACCCAACTCAGTGAATATTACTTGCTATTAAAGGATCCGCACCGAAAAAAAAACACTTTTGTTGAGAAATACGAATATATAATAATACGTTTACTTTAAAAACACAATAATCAGAAAAAAAATACGAGTGATTGAGAGTTTAACAAGCGGATCAATAGTGTTTCAAGAAAAATCATAACTTAAAAATTAAAAGAACTTATTAAATTTAATGGAGAAAATTCATTAGAAACCATGAAAAAAAAAACACATTATAAGTGTAGGAAGTCAGTGCCTGTTGTTTATCGGAGCCCGGCACGGGGGCGAGGAATGTCGCTATGTTAACATTTATACACCCAGAAAAAAAGCAGTAAATATTTTCAGTAAATAATTTTAACCATCTAAAAGGGAAAAGCCGGACATTTCTCGAAATTTTAACAAGTCCGGCCGGACACTTGGAAGAAGAGTAAAAAGCCGGACGTCTGGCTAGGCAAGGAAGGTTCATTTTGGTTTTTGCCATTTTTTCCTGAACCATGTTTTTTAATTTTTTAAATTTTATTCCGATTTTTCACATGAGTTTGTACAATTGATCTGAAAATTTCAGTACAATTTGAACGAAATGGGTGATCGATTTTATTGTTTTTGTTTTTTATCTATAACTTACGAACTGGCATTTGGAAAGTGGCAATCATTTTTTTTTTGTTTTGCTCTTTAGGTACTCCTTAGAGGGTACACTTGAGAAAATTGTACAATTGTGTTTTTTCTTCTTATAGCAGCTTTTCCAAAATTTTAAGTTATCGAACATGGTATATTTATCTTTGTCAATTAATTGATATCTCTTAAACTACTGATCTGTCGAAAAACTCTAAATGAGGAACCTTCATTACTTTTTCGTTATATTTTAAAAATCGGTTTTGCACCCTTTTTGCTGTCATTTTCCAATATGGCAGCCAACTATAAAATTTCTTACAGAACCTTTATATTTTATACGGTTTCCTGATTCTAGACAAATTTTTAAGACTTTTTATTCATTGTGATTTTTTTTATAAACCCACTCTTTTAGGAGTTATAGGTTTTTATATTATCGAAAAATTGACTTATGATGCATTTTCCTTAGGCGATTTTTCGTACTTCCCATTGTTGAATCAAGTTAAAAATTTAATTAGGCATAGTATAGGAAGTGTAAAAACCAACGCTGGACTAAACGTAAAATAAATCATTTATGAAGCTAAATCAGGCCTTAAGTAGACAGAAAAATCATATGGTATGAAAATTTAATCAGCTGTTATTAGGCTTGCATTGTTGAGTTAACAACATAGTTTCCCAACCTTAAACAATACGTATATAGCTATTTGTCTGCATTTTGAAGCAAAATATTCATCAGAGTTCTATTATTGTTTAATTAGAGTTCTAAAGAAAAAATATTCTTTGCGTTTTTTATATATATAAACCCACTTGTTTAGGAGGTATACAGGTTGTTAAATCGAAAACCCTAATTCAACAATGGGAAGTACGAAAAATCGCCTACAGAAAACGAGGCAAAGTCAATTTTTCGACAATTTAACCTTCTATAACTCCTAAACGTGTGGGTTTATAAAAAAATCACAAAGAATAAAAAATTCTTATAAGTTTGTGTAGGAATAGAAAACACTACAAAATATAATGATCCCATAAGAAATTTTATACATAGCTGCCATATTGGAAAATGGAGGCCATTTTTTAAAATTTGTAAAACAAACTTTTTATTCCCATGAAAAACTAATTAAAAGTTTGCCATTTACAGTTTCACAAATCTGTGTTTTTCTACAGATAAAATACTATACGAGATACCAATGGAAGGGAAAATAAAATTATAATCCTATAAATTAGCATATATTGATCACAATTTACCTACAACTTACCTTTTCATTATAAATATGAACCTTCATCCTATATAAATGTAGCACACTTCAAACCAATAGCTTTAAAGACAAGATTTTATAATTTATGTAAATATAATAATCTTACTTTTAAACTGGTTTCAAATTCCAAGTTGTGGTTCTATATATTTTCGGAATGACAATCATCTTTTGCATTATTCAGTTCCAGAGAATCGTAGGAAATTTAGACTGTTTGTTAGTTGACAGTTTCTCTGTAAGGACAAGGGAATAATTGTTAGAATCAAGTACAACTGTATCATTATTACATCTTGTATTACAAATAAAGTATACCAAATTGTTAGGCAAACAAGTAGGCCTACTTGTCGAGTTTAAAGTGCAGTTACCACATATGTAACCTACCGTGTAAGTCTTCCAAACATTATTTATTCATTTTTAATTACCCAGTATATGAAGTGGTTAAGTTTGTTAATCACAAAAATTTCACTGTTTCTGGACCTCACGAAAAATTATTTTCAATATGCTCTCCGTTCATCTTCAGTAAGCAAACCCGACAACGGACACAAATATAGATAAGGATCATGAAATTTGGTAAATAACTATAGTATGCTCATACATAACCCTATTTAAATTCAGATAATAGAATTATAAATGTCGAAATTGCAATAATTTTTAACAAGTGGAAATGACTGAGAGGAATACACATTTATACAAGTGGTAGATTGAACGTCTGTGTTTATTGAGATTCTCGAATCCACATGTGGTGATGCAGACAGAGTTAAACGCTCTTGTAGTGAGTATTTATTCAGGAATTTTTCCTGGTGGGGTCATAGAACCCTATTTTTTTATGGTTCTCATAATTATTTAAAATACCAAGAAATTCTCCAAGAAGAGATTTTTTTTTTATTTGTTCTTGACTCCCTCGTTCATCGTCGCCTTATATATATATATATATATATATATATATATATATATATATATATATATATATATAAGTATACCAAGTGTCCTAAAAGTCCCACCCCCCCTATTATTATTTTTATTAATGGAAATAGACAAATTTGCTTTGGGGAAAGTTTAGATAACCAAAGGAGGAGTTTTTGAACATTTTCAACCCTTAACCCCATAAATGGGGTAGTTTGGGTTATGTCAAGAATTTTTAATAGTAACCCCTATTGAGTGCCTCATTTTAAAGGCCTTTTAAAAATAAGAATAATGCCGTAAACTAGAGTTCTCTAAGTTCATCCTATCCAACATAGCGACCAATCGAATTGTGAATGTTAACCTACAAACTCCGGTTCTTTTTATTACATTACAAACTGCTCTATGTTGGTAAAATGATGGTAAGAGCCTTACCTTGTTTTTTAGCTCAGATTAAGTTCTCGTAATGGCTACCATTTACTTCTTGGCAGAAATAGATTCTAGACTCACAAGCATGTTGTACATTTCGTAACATTTCTTGTGTAGTTATTAACGTAAAATTCACAATTCGATTGGTCGCTATGTTGGGTAGGATGAACCTCTAGTTTGCGCCATTATTCTTATTTTTAAAAGGCCTTTAAAATGAGGTATCACTCAATAGGGGTTGCTATTTAAAATTCTTGACTTACCCCCAAACTATACCATTTTGGGAGTAAGGGTTGAAAATTTCGATACTTCAAAAAACTCCTCCTTTGGTTATCTAAACTTAACCCAAAGCAAATTTGTTTATTTCCAATATTAAAAAAAAAAATAGGGGGTGGGACTTCTAGGACACTTGGTATATAAATATATATATATATATATAAGAATTTAAAAAAATAATTAAAAAAACGCCCCATCGAATACTCTAATAGCGTCAGCATCTGAAAATAATAAGAGTTAATCAAGAGAGACCTGTTTCAAAGATGAAATAAAATGATTTAACCAATGAAAAAAAAAAGAGTGTAGATCCAGCTAGGTTTCCTCTGGTTTGCTAAAACCGTAAGTACTAAATATAGCGGGAAGGCCCGTTAGCTTGGAAGACGGCAAGTGATTTGAAGCAATATATATATATATATATATCATGTTTATAACTGTATTTATAAATAAGTCGACAAATTAGAAAATGGTATACTCTATAATGATATGTCTGATTTGATAAGTATTTTCTAATTATCGAGGTTAAGGGGAAGAGAGGAACTTTTAGTCCTAAAAAACATTTATTCTATTCCATTAGAGAGAAAATTAAAAGATAAGCCAATAATTCTTTTGATAGTGGATCTCCGAAGTTTTTAACTCAACAATATATTTAAATTATAAGTAACAATAGCATTGTTTATTGTTAGCAAGAGGATATTAATTAAATTTGGCGCCACAAACAATTCTTACTGATAAAATTAAATTAAAGTGAGACAGAGGGAATAAGTGCATGACTTGGACTGCTTTCTAATTCCCTCTCAAGGTGAAACTTGAAGAGTTTTAGGGATGTTCGTCACGTACTGCATTATATAGCTCGGGGTAGTTGCCGGACAGATAGGCTTTCAGTTCTACCCTCTTTCTCTTTCTCTTGAGAACAAAGGCCCAATTAATGGACACAACTCATTCCAATCCTCGCTGTACGGTAACTTTCAGTTTTATGAAATATTTTCCAGAATGTTGTGATGGTCAACTTCCCAAATTTTATAGCATTTTCTTAGTAACCACACCCCCTCCTGTCATTCACCCTTACTAAACGAGTGAGTCATTCAATCATAGTTAGTTGCCAAAAAGTCATCGTACCACATAACGGAAACAAAGTTAACCATGTTTTTCAAAAGTAAATTAAATTGTGCAAAAAATAGGGTATTTTTTCGTTAAAACCCATTTTTCCATTTTTTTTTTTTTTCCTTCAAATTTTGTCAAATGTTTTGGAATATGATAATTGATCAAAATTATGATGGACAAAAGTATTTTTAAAGGAAAAATAAGCTAATAATCCAATAACCTCACTTTTATTAGAAACATAATTAGAAATTCCATGAGATAGCAGTATTAGTCAAAAGTAATACAATAATCTATAACCAAATAAACCAATAAACCAAATAATACAACCTAAACTAACCTAACCAAAAAACCCAATAACCTAAATAAACTATGGAGTACAATAACAACATCAAAACGTGAACAAATATTATTGTAAATCGAATTCACTTGTATTTTTATCATTAACAATTGAATTCACAGTGATGATCTAATATTAAATCAAGTTATTCGGTTATTTAGTTATTAGGTTATTGAGTTATTAGGTTATTAAGTTATTGGTTAATTGTATTACTTTTGATTAAGAAAGTTGTTTCATGTAATTTTCTGAATAAATAGAACAGAAAAAAATTCTAATGTTGGGTTATTGGACAACCATCATAATTTTGATCAATTATCATATTCCTATACATTTCACATAATATGAAACTAAAAACAAAAGGTGGAGACAAGTGAATGTATAACGAAATAGAACCAAACATTGCTCAAACTTTCTCACACGCTCATTCGTAATATAAATATTAACCTAAAATACTAACCGTTGCAAAATTGATTTACATATTTAAACACTCTTGTACCTATCAAACTTATTTACTATCAAACTTTTAATGGCAAGTGGTCTATTAAAAAATATATATAGAATTCTGGACGGGGATATGTTTTCCTTGCGATTTTGCACTCAGGTTTGGGTCATTAATCTTTAACTAAATTTGTTGTGTTCCTCCAGGATTTTTCTATATCTTTTTTTTCCTTCTCGTTCTTCCATTGACGTACTCTAATACTTACTTACAGTGGGTACGGACGTAGTCATCACAAAGTGCTTTTAGTTGGATTTATAAATCTGTTCATATAATCTTAGGTTAGATTATCATCTTTCATCTTTCCTATCAGGTCTCTCTTGAGAAGATATTGTGACCCTTGCGCCATTAGAATATTTGAGATATAAAATTCTCAAAATTATGCGATATGAGTCTTTAGTCTTTAGAGACAATATTAGTCTTTAGAGGCAATATTAGTCTTTAGAGACAATATTAGTCTTTAGAGGCAATATTAGTCTTTAGAGACAATATTAGTCTTTAGAGGCAATATTAGTCTTTAGAGACAATATTAGTCTTTAGAGACAATATTAGTCTTTAGAGGCAATATTAGTATTTAGAGACAATATTAGTCTTTAGAGGCAATATTAGTCTTTAGAGACAATATTAGTCTTTAGAGACAATATTAATCTTTAGAGACAATTTTAGTCTTTAGAGACAATTTTAGTCTTTAGAGACAGTATTAGTCTTTAGAGAAAGTATTAGTCTTTAGAGACAGTATTAGTCTTTAGAGACAGTATTAGTCTTTAGAGACAATATTAATCTTTAGAGACAATTTCAGTCTTTAGAGACAATTTTAGTCTTTAGAGACAGTATTAGTCTTTAGAGACAGTATTAGTCTTTAGAGACAGTATTAGTCTTTAGAGACAGTATTAGTCTTTAGAGACAATATTAGTCTTTAGAGACAATATTAGTCTTTAGAGGCAATATTATTCTTTAGAGACAATATTAGTCTTTAGAGACAATATTAGTCTTTAGAGGCAATATTAGTCTTTAGAGACAGTATTAGTCTTTAGAGACAATATTAGTCTTTAGAGACAATATCAGTCTTTAGAGACAATATTAGTCTTTAGAGACAATGTTAGTATTTAGTGACAATATTAGTCTTTTTTATAAGGCGATGATGACTGAAAGATTTGTATGATGTCTAAGCTTGAACATAATTTTGAGTAAATCGTAATTTTTTTTTAGTAGCTACAGTCAAATTTTAAGATACCTATAGATATGACCAAACTATGACAACATTCTAAATTTTATTAAAATCGATCCACTTGTTTAGGTTGTAGTATTTTTTGTACTCAAAAGACCTCAAAATCGATACATCCCCAAACAACTTTCAATCAATTTTTGACTCATTGCCTTATTTTCTTCATATTTCGTATAATATGATAACGTAAACATTTGCTGATACAATAACTACACAACAAAAATAAATATGAAAAAAAACAATCATAATAACCTGCTACTAGAGTAGAAACTCAATGTAAATGTAATTTATCTAATCCAATATTTTTTAATCCAATAATGGAACACCATATAATCTCTAATATAGAGTGGAACAACGTATGTGTTATTTATAAGGCCGTCAAAGCCTAAGGAGTGGTTGCATCAGTATTGACAGTTATAGATGTGCCAATATAGAGGGAGAAACTGTTCTCCATTGGGACGTTCTACTTTGAGACAACCATAGAATGAATTTACATGAGATGTAAATTGATGTTACTTTATTTGTACAAGATACAAATATATCCGAATAAACGTATAAATCAAAAGGCTACTTCAATACAGTTCATTTTGAGTTACCCCCTATTAAAGCAATACGTATTTGTTATACTGAATGTCAAAACATTCCCGGAATGTTTAAGACACATTAAAAGGTAGAGAGCTCAAATTTTAGAAATGAGATTGTAAATTTGTCACATGATATTCTTCTTCTGGTTTTAAAATATTTAATAATTAGGAAGTATTTATATTATTAATATGATTTTAATCGGACATTTGACTACATTTGTTTGTAAAAACTAACACACGACGTTTCGAGAAAATAGATCAACTCTCGTTATGATTTGTTAAACCTAGAACATATAACACCAACATAGCTTAGTCGACCTATTTTACTGGCTTTAGTTTTACAATATGGAGATTTAACCACTAAACCGGTAGAAATTAGGCTCTCATATTTGTCCTTAGTTAGAACATTTTATTGATTGGTATGCCTAGCCAATTTCAAATTTATTTTCTAAAAAAAAAACGAATCCTTAACGTAAATTTACTCTCTTTTTAAAGTTATTCGATAATGAGGGATTATTCATATTATTAATATGGTTTAATTGGACATTTGCAATCATTTGAGTAACTAAAAATCTAAGTTATAACTTTGAAGTTATTTGTTAATGATGGAAGCTCAATTTTATTATTATACATTTTTCGGACATTTGCCATCATTTGTGTGTTAAAAATATAACACGACGTTTCGGGAATAAGAATCAATTCCCGTTATCAAGAATTGCTGTATCTTTGATACAACAACACGTATTTGACGTTAGTTGTGTGTTACCGTGATTGTGTTTTTTGACTTCTCAGTTTTAGCTCTGAGATGCATGCTTAGATATTAAGGTTGGTGGTATTCTTATTTAATTTTACTTCTTACATAGGCTTAGTTTCTAGTTTCATGTTTCTTTAGTTTTTAGTCACTTGATAACGGGAATTGATTCTTATTCCCGAAACGTCGTGTTTTGATTTTTAACACACAAATGATGGCAAATGTCCGAAAAATGTATAATAATAAAATTAAGTTATAACGTTTCGAGAGTATAAATCAACTCTTGTTATCAAGCGATACACTCAGAGCATAAAAGAGAAAACCCCCAACATAGCCTAGTAGTTTCCATGTTGGAAAATAAAACTAAATGTATAACATAAGATTCTATCATTATTTTATTGGCTTTTTAAAAATTATTATAGGGTAATTTAACCGCTATACTCAAAGTAGAAATTTTAAATTTTAAGATATCTTATATATTTTCAATGGTTTTTCTAGTGTAATTACTTACTAAACCCTCTGATTTTTTTTTTATGTTTCCTTACTAAGAACATAAAATTCATCGTAAAACATATAAACTGTGTGAAAACCCTATACAAACTTACCAATTCACACAACCCACAACCAAACTATACAAAACTATAAACATCTTAAAACATGAATGTATTTTTACGTTGGATTATTATGATCATTTTCGAAAGTCAGAATCTGTTAACATTATTTACTATAAATAGCGACGTCAAGTTGCATCCCCCCCCCCCCCCCAACTGTTGTGTGTGCTGTGGGACTTGTTAGCATGCATATCCTCTAAGGCCTCGTTATTGTAGTTACAGCAGATCCTTTTACCTCTTTCATTATTATCCTATCATTAACAATTTGTTTATGTTTTTTAAAGTACTGTTTAAAGAATGTATTTTTATATTTAATCATATTTTTCGATTTTACTAATTAGGCGGTTAATTAATTTTTAAAAAGACAGAAATAAATTACATTTATAAACGTTTGTGGTTGGTTAGCAAGCGTGCAGTATGCTTTTGAACGGAGTATATTTAATATGAACACCTACTGGATTATATTGGTTGTTAGCCAAGTGTGTCTTTCGGATTTAATTTTATCTTTCGATCGTTCTAACTATGCCAACAATTTTATCGATTCTCTACGGAAAATGGAAACAAATTCCCTCGTCAGGTTAGGTGGGATTAAAATTAAATTCGACAGGAACTTGTTGATAGTGTTCACAATGGCCTATTACGTTCTTCAATGAAATCACTACTCCGAATAAGTCAAGAGGCTGGTAAATCTAACGGGACATGCAATTGACCTGTCAAGAATATAAAATTGCAGTCGTACAAATTCATATCATGCAATAACTAAGGAGCCAGATAAACATTTCCTTACTGCTAATGGTTGTAGAGTCATCAAAGATTTAAGGCCTGACATTTTCCCCATCACATGGTTTATAGATTGACTTTTTACAAAGTTGTACTTTTTTGACGGCCCGAAATATAAATCATAAAGAATACATCATTAAAAACTGGAGAATACTGTTTTATAATCTTAAATATAGGTAGTAAATAGAAAGTTGTGTGATAGTAAAAAAAAAAAAAAAAAAAAAAAAGATTGATTTTTTTGAGGTTATAAGCATTTTGAATTCACCTGAGCCCAAAAAGTGATCTTTAGAACGATGTAGGATGTCATCTGTCGTAAATAATGTGCTCTACAGCCCAAACAGCTAAACCAATTATGATGAAATTTGTTTTGGACATATTTTGGATGTACAGAGTGTTCCGAACCTATAAATGGCTATTAATTTTCGAACTATATACAACAAATCGAACTCAACTTAAAATTACCTGTTTTGACAATCTGTCATTATCAGATTTCTTCCATCAGCTTTGTTACTTTGTATAAAACACAATACAACAACAATGTTACTTTATGTAGTGTTGTGATTTATACAAAGTAACGAAGGTTATTAAGCTGATGGAAGAAATCTGATGATAATATAGTTGTCGAAACCAGTATTCTAAGTAAGAAATAGGATTGTAGACATACCTAAAAAAAGGGTAAAGAATAGATAATACAAAAACTTTACTTTTTGAATTATGAAAATGGTTGCCGTTTAAATATTTAACGACGAATTTAAACGGGCGCCATTTTGAAAATCATAAATAAAATGTTTGTGTTTGGTACACATGTGAAAAGTAACAAACAAAATGCTTATACCAAATCAGAACTCAATATATTTTGTATTTTTGGAGTTATAATGATTTTTTCTAAAATATCAAAATGGCAGATAGACGGATAATGAAGTGGTATTAAACTATATGTTATTTCACATTGTTTTTATTGTTTTGATGTATATAATCAGAAAATAGCCAATTCACATTTTTCAGGACACTGTATATTGAGACGATATTTTATTTTTTGTATAACTAGAAATTTGGTGGCATATGCCATACAAAAAACACACACACACACACAAAATTTTCTCAAATGTAGCCTTTAAATACCCAAACAAAACATACTGGATAGAATAAAAGTCGAACACAAGACCTCACAAAAATTACGTTTACTTCATCTAACGCGTTTCAACGGCAAAGTCGCCATCCTCATCCTTACATGAGCTACAATAACTGTACACTAGTTTTAATCTATCTAACAAGTCAAGCTCAATATTTATTTACAAAACATACTGGTCGCGTTCTCCAAATACGCCGGTTTCTGAGATTACGAAAAATAACACAAGAAAGAATCAGCTATCGATATGAAATAAAGAATGTAATTTCTCAAACTCCGTTAAACTGATTTCATTAAATTTTGACATAATTAGAAAATTAATGACACAACAAACCAGTGTGTAATCGTAAGTAAACATTTTTTTTTTAATTTAATAAATAAGGTTCAGAAATAATTAAATTAAGGCTCTAAATAAATGTACAAACTTTTATAAAGACGATGTTCATTGTCCATTTTTACTTTTTTCTGACAACTACCAACTCACATTTGTTGGGTTAATATTTAAATTACGAATGGTTACTTGAGAAAGTTTGTGCGATATTTTTATTCCATATTTACTATAAATAAACAATGCCGACCAAAACGATCGGCGTTCGTGTTAGACCGCTTCAGTTCCCGCCTCATTCCAAAACATTAATCTGGAAGTGGTGACTCAACATCCTGTAATGGGAAGCAATCCACATTATTTATTACCCCCCCCCCCTCCCCAGTACAATAAAATGAAAAACTAAATTCAGAAATGCTGAAAGTGCAAGTACTTCCATTCGTTTGAAATTGGGTTCTATTGTTTCATTATAGGTCTAGTTATATCTACAACGGCAGCCTTTTGTATATTGTTCCTAAAGCTACAAAATACTCTATTACTTGCCTAGCTCATAGAATCAGTAGGGCGTTATGCTGACATTGTTGGAAACCTTTCTAATATTGAAAGGTATAATACCCTCAGATAGATGGTATATTTAATCTTCTTTAGGTATGGTTGGATGATCTATTGCTGTGCGCGGCTTAACGTGGTTCAGTGGAACCGTGCTATGCGCAGCAGATTGTTGTGAAACTTAATACAATGTTTTGATTAGAAATACTTGATGTATTCGTGTTTTAGATTCAATGTGGTGAAATTGTGTTAATTGGGGGTTGCATATTGGTTTATTATATCAATTTGATTTGAGAAATTCTATCTGGTACAGTTTTAGACTTTGGTGTAAGGAAAGCTGACAAAATATTACTGGTTGATAGATTGTGACTTTTACTTTTCCACAACTATTTAGAAAGTTGTGTGATGTCCAGTAGGCTACTTTGCCAATTTGTCAGTTTTGAAGTTTTCCTGAATCCAAAAAAAAGTGTTGTTTTAATAATGTATGTTTGTCGTGTGTACAGTATATTACAACTTTTACTAGTGGACCTATTTTGTTATATAAGTATTTGTTGCATAAATATCGAGAGTATTTTCGTTTTTTCGATAACAAAAAATTTAGCTGTCATAAGAAAAAACACTAAATGAAGTTATTTTAATAATCAGATCCAATGATTTTTATAAAATTTTGCTAAAATATAGCCCTTTAGAATCGAAACAAAATTAGTTCATCGTCATCTCACCAAAAATGCTGCTTCATGACTTATTTAAAACAATAAACAAAAATAGGAATTGGAACTGTTTTAAAAGACGTTTATTATAATTAAAAGAAGATTTTGTTGCTAGATTTGAGTTGGTAAATTTAAGTTAACGGTGGTAAACTAAATTAGATTTTACTATTCGTTGAAACATAATGATTAATGAAACTTATAGTGGGGGCCATTTGGATCGATTTTTGTTTTGATATTTCAAACTTCTAGATCCCTTATACTTATTAATTTTGTGGAACATATTGATTTTAATACAAACGTCAAGATAATCAATTTAAGATAAGCAAAAACGAACTGCTTTAGTTGTATTTTACTACCGGATTTAAATATACAATTAAAAGCAAACCTTAACAACAAATTTTCTATAAAAGAATTTAAACCAAAATGAGAATACACTTTAAATTAAATACATAATTATAATAACAATTTAAAATAAACTGTAAAAAAACTTTGCACAAACATTCTCTCGTCAATCCCCAAAACCAAATAAAAAATCAACCAAATCTGATTCTCACCAAAAATTTTAAGCTCGGTAGTTGTCAGTCAAAAAGTAAAAATAAACTTTGAACTATGTTTTCGATAAGATAATTATATAGCCCCTAACATAAACATAATCTAAATTAAACCATATTTGATTAAATCGAGCTTTTGTTACTGGTGATAAGAATTTATTTAAATTATTCTTTAAAAATGTATTACGCCGCCAATCAGTGAAGACGAAAATTTTCAATATTATATTTCTAAAATATGTTACATATATGATAATAATGATTCGAATTTGCCACTAACCACAATCACTAGAAACTTTAAAATAAAACACAATTATCTGATTAATTGTTCTTTATTTATTATTTCCACTAAATGCCCTGATGTACATTTCGATGAAATGGTTATGATCATCGGAGGGTCATGCTTATAAACTAAATCTAAACTTACATATCTACATATCTACCATGTTATCGAAATGTACATCAGGGCATTTAGTGGAAATAATAAATAAATAACAATTAATCAGATGATTGTGTTTTATTTTAAAGTTTCTAGTGATTGTGGTTAGGGGCAAATTCAAATCATTATTGTGAATTTCACCACAGTGCTCAACAAGATTGTATCTAGATATATTATGTTTATCATATAAGTAAGTATTATTACTTTTTACTTTCGATATTACACACGTATTTGAGTCATTATTTGTATTTAAGTTTAACGTAATCCTATTGGCGTTTTTTGAGAAATTATATAAAGTACTTAAACGAACAGTAGCCTATTGAATGTTTTATTTTGTAACAAACGTTCAACAGTGAAAGCAAACAAATACTTTAAGTGCTATACAAGCAAAAGTTCTTCATTAAGTTTATAACAGCACAAATAACATCTGAGACTAAGCATTATAAACTAATAAATAAGAAGAAATAAAATTAGGGTAAAATAAAAAGCCAAAGCCCCTATCGAATGAATTAGTAAATATACGCCCAGCTGATATTTGTAATCGCGATTAGAAACAAAATTTAACCATTTAAATAACAACTAATTAACCCATAAATTGAATTATTATAAACAATATGAATTTAAAAGTGTATCAGTATAATCAAAAATTGCCTAATATCCAGAAAAGGTATAAAATACCAGGACTAAATACTACAGCGGAAGACGATCGGCACTTCAACAAACGATGCAGAGAAGAGATCCCTCCGCAACGAAGCAAAACCCGCTTAGATATGAAAATTATTATTAACATTGTAGCATTCGACATAGCAAGAAGCCAAAAATTCCACCTCCAAAGTTTTTTTATAATTAATAAGTGTTTTTTTATTTTTTTTTATACAGTGAATAAAAGTAGTGCAAATACAGAAATTGGTATATTCTGTCTAATAACAGTTAAACGTTTTCTTTTTTTTTATCAATTTAAAAGGAACCTTATTAAAGGCCTAGAACTATTAAGTAACCATTATAAGAACTTGAATATTTAAATTTTTTTTTTCAAAATTTAATAAACTTTCACTACAATTTATATATGCGTTTTTAAAAATAAAATAATACAATCATCCCAGCCGAGTGCCTATCCCGAGATTAATTGAACTAGCCTAATTAAAATATATTTCTAAATATAAATTTACTATATAGACTGAGCTAAGCCTAGAGGCATTTGAATTGAACATTTATTTCAATTGTAATTACTAAAGATCAAAGACTAATTAAAAATATTTCAAATATGATTTTGTATTATAATAATTAATAAATAACTGTTTAAAGTGATATTGTTAACTAATCTCTAGTTTTTCATTTTAATAATTTTAGACTTAGAATTTTTAAAAAAATTATTCATAAGTCAAAATTTGTTATAAGTTTTATAGAGTTTAAAAATGTCTTCATTGTTTTAGGCAACATTCGTAGCCTTATTGGTGATTTTAAAACATATTTTAAAAAGGGGTTGTTCCATTTTTCAACACATCTAGTTATCCCCTCTCGACGTTCGGCGATGGAAGTTAGTGGATCGTCTCGGAAAATTCCTTCCTTCATCATTCCTTAACAAAGATGGCAAGAAATCTGAGGAATGCGCTGAGTATGGGAAATCTGTTCCTGTGGTAACAATGAGGACGTCAAATTTTCTTGAAGCAAAGTTAGAGTGTCTAATGCGTGGGAGTGGTAGCGCCAACTTCCTGGGAACCAAAATCTACATTTCTAGCACGAAAAAACCTCAAGTGATGTACAAAGGCTTGACAGCCATTCTTTACAAATATACACCTAGCACTAAAAAAATTATTTTCTGAATTTCTCAGTAAAAAGTTTTTTAAAGTCTTAAATACCTTAACCTAATATTACCAACAATAACTTGTAGCAGAATTCTTTATTTTGTGGATATTTTCATCTTTGAAGTTGGTATACATCTAGTCACTTTATATTTATCAGTGACTAATTAATTGTCAGCAAATTACCAAGAATATCAATGAACTTTACGAACAAGTTATTGTGGCTTACAAACATGATAACTGTTTCATTAATAATGACTACATTTTCCTAACAATTTCACAATAATTCCTCCTGATTCAATCACATATTTAAGATGTAATTGAGTTTGTTTATGTTCTTTTTTAGATAAAATAATTCCTTACTTTAACTAAAAAGAATGTAAGAAAAGCACTGAAAACCTTTTAATGTAAAATAAAGTACTTTTAACAGACTGTTGAGTTTATTGTCACGTCCGTAACAAACCAGTGTCACGTCCGTAACGTTTTATCAATTTTTTAATTGAAATATTACAGGATTTTAAGATTGAACACTAATGTTTCTAAGAAGGTATTTATCTTAAGATAAGCAGACAAAAATTTAATTCATAAATTTCCCAAGAAATTAACAGACTTTTTAACAATTGTAACAGCACGTCAGAAGACAAGTGCTTTTCAAGTCACGTCCTTAACTCCAACTTAGTTGAACTATACATCAAAACCAATAATATGATCATTTTCAAATTTAGTGCAAAAATAGTATAAAAAATGACCTACCAGTTGAGCTTTAACAATTTACAAAATAGAATTAACTTTTCTTTTTTTCCAAGTTGTAATGCATGTAACTGTCAAGTCCGTAACAAAAGAATGGCTGTTGAATGATTTTCTCTACTCGTTTTACTGTACAGCTTTCACGTTATCATCATCAAGGAAATAAGAAGCCAATATCCCCCTCGGTGATACAACACAGCAAAGTATGCCTTCAGTAAGTTGTGACTTCTCTACGACCATACTGGACGTAGAAATCCAACAAAACATGTTGTCTGCTTGTTGATTAAACCATTTTAATGAAATGATTTTCAACTGAGAACCATACATTTGATAAAAACTCTGGGTTTTCGTATTCTATTGCTAATATCGAGGCGCAATAAACAACAAGGACTTGTTTGTCCCTACCATTTAAAGGTTGACCTGTTTGAATTTTGTACGCAATCCACCAAGATTTTAAACATCATTCCAAATACGTACCACTCATATTCCGAAGATGTTTGGCTTCTTTTCAGAGACAGTAAGCTGAAGAAGTCTGCCGTGGTTTCATAGTAGTCACTATGGTTGGACTGACACTACCCCATACAACGGAACTTTTCAACGACACAACATTATAGCATTACGTGGCGGTTGTTTGTGAAATCGTCCTTGAAATACAATAGCAGTGTTTGTTAAACTTGGACCACCAGAACGAATAGTTCCGTTTGAACGGAAATAATTCTGTACAATAAAAACCTTTTCTGTTTTGTAAGAACCATTAAACTAACCTTAAACTAGAAATTAATAATAAGCAGTCTAATGTAACAACACTCTACAATGAAATCAGCTGATCGAATAATTCACCACAGCTGTTTGAATTTCAGTACTGTTTGTTTTGGGCGATACCGTACTTTATAACAGAATTTTTGGTTTATTACCAATAACTAATAAACGCTAATTTAATCAAGATGGAGACAATAACTTTTGTTTTCGTTTACGGAGGAAAAATTATTATTTTTTTGAAGAAAATTTATATACAATTTTGAGAAAAACAATTAACCAAAAAAAATTGAGATTTTTACCAATCACGTAAGTTTCTCTACACTCCACGTATATGTGAAATAACACAGTATAATGGTATAATCTATTAGCCTACTTTTAATAAATCAAAACCTAATTCATAACGTCTTTCTACAGTTAATTTATATTCCCAGTACTTGTAGAGTAGAGTCGGAAACAAAATTGAAATGAGTTACTACATTGTTTGAAGTACGATGCTATAAAACATCGAAGACACAAATAAATGTCAAAACACAGACCATTGCTTTTGTTTGGAAACAGGTATTCCTATTGTAACAAACTACCGGCCTTGGGATCCATTCACAATGCTTTCCTATTGTAACCGAATCTAAAGTTTACTGCATTGATTCTGGTATAAACTTAATCTAAACTATAGAACCACTTGGAAATACATTTGTACAAAAGTAACAGGATAATATAGGAGTGTGCAGACAAGAATTATAGTTTCTTCTCTGTGGATGATATATAGAAGTTATCCTAATAAATGACCTAACTTTGTGCAAATGGAATTCCTCTGCAGCTCTTATGTAACTATTTGACACAAACTTTACAAGTCTAGAATTATAACCAATGGAGAAATATATTGTTGGATTAACTAAGAAAAATAATTACATTAGTGGCCTGTTTCATATTAAATTAAGCTTATACTGTAAGTTTAAGTTATGAAAATTAATTAAATTAGACCTGTTAAATAAAAAGATTTAACTTATGCTTGCATTATAAGTTTTATGTTGTGAAAAATAATTAATCCTGTTCCATAAAAAAATTATGGTTTTATAATAAGTTTTAAGTTACAGAAAATAATTAAACCCCAGGTCTGTCCCATAAAATAAATTATGGTTGTATTATAATAATGATTCGAATTTGCTTCTAACCACAATCACAAGAAACTTTAAAATAAAACACAATTATCTGATTAATTGTTCTTTATTAATTATTTCCACTAAATGCCCTGATGCACATTTCGATAACCATGTTAATAAAGAACAGTTAATCAGATAATTGTGCCTTATTTTAAAGTTTCTAATGATTGTGGTTAGGGGCAAATTCGAATCATTATTGTGAATTTCACAACACTGCTCAGCAAGATTGTATCAGTTGTATTATAAGTTTTAAGTTATGAAAATAATTAAACCAGAGGTCTATTTCATACAGAAATTGAGCTCATGTTATAAGTTTAAAGTTATGAAAAATAATTAAACCCCAGGTCTGTCCCATTAAAACATTTGAGCTCATATTATAAGTTTTAAGTTATGATAAATAATTAAACCAGACGCCTGTACCGTACAAATATTTGTATTATAAGTTTTAAGTTACCAAAAATATTATATATATATATATATATTATAAGTAATTATGCACTTATAACATACTAAATTAAATTAGTGCACGCTTTTCATATTTCAATTCTGCATGTAATGGTACCAACCCCAATCTCTGTACATTGACAAATAAAAAAGTTATTGTCAAAAATATAATTTCGAATACTGAACCCCCCCCCCCCCCTATGTAGCGATGAGATCAAACAGGACCGAAACACCGACAAGAGCGTAGTGAGATGAGGCCCTTCACACACGTACAGCTTCGAAGGCTGCTAGAGCTGAAACACTGGCACGAGCCAATCGAGTAGAAACCTTTTTAATTTATACAAACCTACGAGACCGACAGTCGAGTTGAAGAAAGTAGTAGTATACATAATTACGAGGTTCAGAAAACTTGTTTTAAACTAACTTATCAAATTGGGTAAGAGCTTTAATTTATCAAATAATTTAACTTTTTCTACGTGGTCCAACAAACCAAATTTGGGCATTGAAATTACTTCTTATGATAGGGCAGGATGAATAACATCATGGTGCCCATAAATTATTTAATAAACAGTCCAATGTTTATAACGAAGTCTTAAGTTCAGGCCGTGCCTTCCTCCTTCTTTTCTTAATAATAGTTCAGAAAATGCGTCAAAAAGTTCAGTTTTTAATTCTTAACCCATTTAAGTTGTTAAATATCTTTTTGATAATTTGATATTTTGTAATTACAAAAATATATATTTGTGTAAATATCCTAAAAATATAAGTTATGTAAACGACATAGTAAACACAAAAATAACTGACTTAAGTTATAAGTACAACATCCAATGAGCCTTGTGGTTAATAACAATATGAAAAACGTAATGCCCAAACCAAAATAAAACTAAAACAATTAACGTTAGAAAGTTTAATAAACCATCTATGTTTAGTTTATCCTCAGAGCCAATACTAAAGTAAATTAACAATATGGAGGAGGATGAGCGCTACGTGTGGTTGACACGTTAAATCGTCCTCACTGTTACACTTAGTATTGTTTTCTACCGCACTGAAGATGACAGCTATGTTACCGAAATGTACATAAGGGATTATTAAACTTTCTAATGTTAGCTTCGTTGGTTTTTTTTTTGTGGTTTGGGGATTATTTCTTTCACATAATGATATTAATATCAATGGAAACATTTTATAGGTAGATGTTTTTTGTTTTTTTTTATTAAACCAATATTCACGATGCTACAATAAAAAGTATGCGCTGTTGAAAAAAAATTGAAAAAAATCCCAGAAAAATATGTCTAAAAACGCACTAAATTCGATGAAAATCCGTCCACGCAATTTACAAACAACAGGCAGACTGTTTCAAAAACTACTTTTTTGGAGTCTGAGGAACGCAAAAAACCGGTTTTTGACCCATCACTAACCTTTCTCTACACTACGTGTATGAGAGATAGTGAAAATAATTTATTCCAATTGTAAGCAAACACAGACTTTTTCATGTCGAGTAAATAATTTTAAATCTAATCAAAACTGTTGTTTCGTTTTATAAGATATTTATCTTAAAAAATAAAATATATTACAATTTCACTAAATGCAACCCAAGGTTTATCTCCATCAATAAAACTGTAATTTTGTATTTTTCTATGCGCAAATTTTGAATTATAAAAAAAATAGGGAACCTCTAAAATCGACATCGTTTTAAGACCCATGGACATGACTTTTTCCATACTGCGTACACGTGAGAGAGTAAAAATATTTTGTCATATTTTCTTTAAACTATAAAATAGTTTTCTGTATAACTTTCCATTAAATATTATTTTTACAAACTCTTTAGAAAAATCCAGTTTTTTATCAACCAATAAAATGAAATCCGATTCTCAGACATGTTATAGATAAGCCAAGATAAATAAACAATTTAAAATTTTATTCATACGAGAAATTTGTTTACCAAACAATTTATACTTTTTGTAGGCCTATAACGGAGACAGCGAAGTTTCAGAGGAAGATTAAGTGTATGGCTTCACAGTCTGTCTGCTAATATCCTATTGAAGTGAAATTGGGATTTTTTGTATGTTCGTCACGTTTCCCTATACAGCTCTGGGTGGTTGCCGGACAGATAGGTTGTCACTCCTTCTTCCTTTCTTCAAAGGTCACTGGACCTATTATCAAACTTCCCTTACTTATGTCGTTGAGCCTCCCTTTAAAGACCTCAACTTTTGAAAAACCTCTAACAAGAACGTATAATTCAACAAGTAATACATTCTTTGTAGGTGTTTGCATTTCTCTTTAGGATGCGTTTTGAAAAACGAAAAGTTTTTATTTCTAATGAATTACTTAGTTTTTGTTTAAAAACAATTATTGCTAATTTTATGTTAAATTTATTTTCTTAATTACAAATTAAAAAGGAAAAGTTTTTTTTTTGGTAATTAATTACTAAGTATTTCTTAAAAAACTATTCTTGCTATATTTATGTTAATTTTGTTTTTATTAATTACAAATTTAAAAGGAAAAGTATTTATTTGTAATTAGTTACTACGTTTTTCTTTAAAAACTGTTGTTGCTATTTTTTTTTTAATACAAATTATAAATGAAAAGTGTTTTTTGTAATTAATCACTAAGTTTTTGTTTAAAAACTATTGTCCCTAATTTTCTTTTCTTAATTACAAATTTTTTAACATTTCCAAACCTGGCAATCGCATGACGAATCTTTCTAATATTATTTATAGAGTAATGTGTTGACCAATCTTCACGATATCAAGAAACCGAAAAAGTGACTTTAGACATCCCATCCGTCTGTAGTCGTTGTTGTCTGTACGTAAGTACGATAGCAGGCACGACAACGTATTAAAAACGTCAAAATTGCGCCTATTTTAAACGTTTTTCTCGTCTGTTTTCAACTTATAACATACTAAACTATGTACAAATTTGGAGTTCTTAATTCTGCATGTAATTCTAACAATCGCACCACTCTAAGATTACAAACAGCGATGATATTTAAATTACCTTAATTCTACAGTTCACAATACTGTCGTTTGTTTTTTACTTACGTGGGATCGTTTCGACTCTTCCTTTAGGCATTAACAAACATTAACATTTCTTGCACTCGATGCTTGTCAAGCAGTCACAAACACAACATTAATACACACCACAAGAACAGATTACGTTCATAAACATTAAAATAAAACAAATATATACACGTGTATACTCGGTCACGGTTAAACTATAACTGAAGATAATGTGTAGAATATGATAATCGAAGTATTTTATTGTAGAAGTTCAACTTGAATGATTGTGTTTGACTGAAAGTTGTTTTTCTCATAACGCACTATGTTTTAATTTTCAAATTGTTCTAAAACTTTCATACGTGGTTCTTTAAAACAAAATTTGTAAATTGTAGTCAATACCCGTGTGGTTAGTTGGATTTTTTTCCTGCAAATTTTGAGGTTTGTGTCTTATTATTGTGATTATTTTCCCGGTATGTCTTCTTTAAACCTTACTTTGAAGGATCTGCCTGTTTGTCAGATGTAATGTTTATTTCAATTAACGCACCTGATTTTGTCGCGACTGAATTGTAATTTGTGGAGTTAAGTGGATTTATTTAATTGTACCAGTCCAGTAAAGTAACACGACCACAGCAAAGTTATTGTCAAAAATGTAAGTTCCAACCTTGTTCTCCCAAATAATATAGTTACAAGATCCGGCAGGATTCACCGACATGATTGTAGGGAGTAGAGGTTTCTTAACATATGAACAACTTAGAAGCTCACTGAGGCAGACACTAACACGAGCAAAGCGACATAGTGTCTAGAAAATATTCTACCGAATTTCACAAATCTATTTGAGCTTAAGTTCCAATAAACATAAGTCCGAGAATTCTTTTCGAATTATCCATTTTTCTTTTAAACTTAACACTTAATATCTTTAGAAGTAGAAAAATATTTAGCTCAAATTGTTTTGTACGTATTTTTTACGTAACTTGTTACCCCTATACACAAAACCAGAACCTGCTTTTGTGTATTTTCAAAATGGCGGTATAATATTTGAAAATGTTTTGTAAAATATCTTTAAACCTGCTAACTTTACAAAACCATTTTAGGAAACAAAAAGAGTTACTTTTTTAATGACAAACAAAACTTTTTTATTTTTTCCGTAGTCCAAAAGATAACTAAGTTATCGGCTGATAGCTAAAAATATAATTTAATATAGTTAATTACCTTAGAGGTTGTCCTCAGTCCGTATTATAGTTATGGCCACAGCGATGTTTCGCCGAACACTGTCGGCTTCATCCGGCCACGAACAATTCTATTATTTATGTACGATGAGTCACTCTGATTTTATATGTGTTAGTGCGGGCCTGACGAAGCCGACAGTGTTCGGCGAAACATCACTGTAGCCATACCTATAATACGGACTGAGGACAACCTCTAAGGTAATTAACTATATTATATATTAAACCGTCCAAGGCAACACATTATACTTTATAATTTTTATTTTTTTTGGTTTTTAGACATTCTGTTCACACATCTGCAAAGTCAAGATAGTAATAAAATTACAACTTTCCCAAAATTGTTTGTAACTATTTAAAAACTTTTATAACTGGGTAAGATCTACCAATATCATAATGGCCCACATGTACTTGTTTTTCCATTTATAGCTTGAATCGTATCAAGAAATACAAATTGCAATTGGTTTCAATCATTATCTAGATACACATTGTCTAATATTATGTACTTTAAAATTATTTAACAGTTGGGAACGTATACAGTTTTAAGGAGGTATTACAGAATTCGCAAGGAAAAAATACCAACTATAAATTAACTATTTTCAAAATGTATTAGGGTATATCTAATTTACAATTTAAATTATATTTAGTTAACTTAACGATTATATACATATATTTAATTTCTTAAACATTATTTTGATTAAAAATTTAAATGGTTGATCCTATAAGAATTTTCCTAATGTTCAAATTAAATTTCTCTACACTCTGAGGTCGGAGAAAATTTAGTAAAATAAAATCTGTATTTAATTTAACATTTTCGACGAAACTATTTAAAAAAGGTTGATGGACTCCAACATAGCACTTACCCAGCTTCATCATACATTATAATACAAGCTTATATTCTAAATGTAATATTTAAAAGTTGGTTTCTTGTGCCTTGTAGGAAATGTTAAATTGTATTGCAGCCATTCTTTTGTTACGGACGTGACAGTTACATGCATTACAACTTGGAAAAAAAGAAAAGTTAATTTTATTTTGTAAATTGTTCCAGCTCAACTGGTAGGTAATTTTTTATACTATTTTTGTACTAAATTTGAAAATGATCATATTATTGGTTTTGATGTATAGTTCAACTAAATTGGAGTTACGGACGTGACTTGAAAAGCACTTGTCTTCTGACATATTATTACAATTGTTAAAAAGTCTGTTAATTTCTTGGGAAATTTATGAATTAAATTTTTGTCTGCTTATCTTAAGATAAATACCTTCTTAGAAACATTAGTGTTCAATCTAAAAATCCTGTAACATTTCAATTAAAAAATTGATAAAACATTACGGACGTGTCACTGGTTTGTTACGGACGTGACAATAAACTCAACAGTCTGTTAAAAGTACTTTATTTTCCATTAAAAAGTTTTCAGTGCTCTTCTTACATTCTTTTTAGTTAAAGTAAGACTTATTTGATCTTTAAAAGAACATAAACAAACTTAATTACATCTTAAATATGTGTTTGAATCGGGAGGAATTATTGTGAAATTGTTAGGAAAATGTATTCATTATTAATGAAACAGTTATCATGTTTGTAAGCCACAATAACTTGTTCATAAAGTTTACTGATATTCTTGGTAATTTACTGACAATTAGTCACTGATAAATAAAAAGTGACTAGATATATACCAACTTCAGAGATGAAAATATCCACAAAATAAAGAATTCTGCTACAAGATATTGTTGGTAATATTAAGTTAAGGTATTAATAGACTTTAATAAACTTTTTACTGAGAAATTCAGAAAATATTTTTTTTAGTGTTAGGTGTATGTTTGTAAAGAATGGATGATTGTTAGAAAATAAAAAATTGTATCCAGCAGGTTTCTAAAGAGTTGTTACAGGTTTTTACAACCTTGTAATTCTGTATATAACTACTTTCTTGACCGTATATGTCTAAATATTACAAATTTTCTAGTCGCTTCTTTCGTAAAACTGTAAACATATGTGAAGGATCTTCCACTCATTACGCGCGTGTCGATGACTCGGGTACGCCTTCTGGATCTGTGACGAATATCATATTTTCTTAGGAAGTTAGGATTTCAAATTCTCACAACTTTGCCATTTGTCATTGTACAGTTGGTACCATTGATCGCAGAATTAAAATCTCCAAATTTTATCTAATTATGTTTTAAGTTAGAAAACACTAAATATATATTTTTTTAATCTGTATAACTTGGCGGCCATTTTAACATTTAAAATTTAATTTTGTTGAATTTCAATAAGATTCTAAATTAATACACTTTTGTACCAAATTTTATATTCCTATCTTTATTTTTGTGGCTGTTATCGTACTTACGTACATACTGCAACGACGAGGGATGGACGACATTTAAAAAATCACTTTTTTTCTGTTTTCTGAGGTCATGAAACGTGAAGACGGAATCAATCGTCTATCGGAGGTCGAAAACTTATACTGAGTGAAAAATTAGACGTAGAAAAAATCTTACCATGGTAATACAACTAAAACGAAAAGCTGACTAGAGAAATCAAAATGTACAGATTTTGGTTTGTTATAACTGTAATTATGGTTCGTGCCGATTGCTGTGAGATTTCCTCAAATTAATAAATACCAAATTAAACTCAACAGAATATATATATATATAGTAAAATATAAATTTAATAATCTAATTTGTGTTATGAAATGTTTTTTTACGAATAAATCTTCAATTATATTTGTCTTGTTTCAGTCCCACCAAACATTGATGACTCATTGAGCAGTTCTGATGTCATTGTCAGAGAAGGTTCCAACGTGAGCTTAAACTGTCATGCTTCAGGTTCACCACCACCCAGCATTAAGTGGAAAAGAGACGATGGGAGTAAAATTGCAATTAACAAGACTTTAGTGGGTAAGCTTTCTGAGAATCTGTCTACTTTCCTATTCAGAATAATTAATATGTCATTCATATTTACGAAAAAAAAGAGGGGTTTTTTTCAGGAATATTACGTGAATTTTTTGCCAGGTACATTTACAACCTAAGTTATCCTAAGCCTACTAACAATTGGTCGACTTTCTTATTCAAAATAATTATTACGTCATTCATATATAAGGAGAAGAAGAGATTTTTCGTAAGAATTAAATTTCATATTAGCTTTACAATAAGTCATGCAAAACATTAGGTTAAATGACCATAATTGCGTTCTCAACTTAAATTGTAGTCAAGCTTTTAATGACGGTTATTAAGGCTAGTTTTTTTATTCCGAACCGAATTATTTTTATTTGCAGTTTTGTACACGAATCTGAATCTTCACATTTAACTTGAACGAAATCCCTGAAATGCGATTTTGAGAAATTACGAATTTTATAAAAGCCTCGATGACCGATTTGTGATTTTTTTTTACCTATCAATAATGAAGCATCATTTTTGAGAAAATGGCAACCAATACTTTTTATTTGGATCTTTAGAGTTAACATTTGAGTAAAATTTGATCAGAATCGTCAAAACCAATTTAGAGATAATCTTAATATTTTTTTCAAAGACGGAATCCATTGATAATTTTCACTTTTTGATTTAAAACTAACGAACATTTTTGATGATAATTAGTTTTGGTTGGTTTTTTATTTCGTTTTGAGGATGAGTGAGTAAGAAATGTTTTGCAATATTTTTGCAGAAATTCATTCCCAAGTGATATATGTTCATTTTAAGGAAATAGAGTGTCCTCCGTCCATCAACAATAATATTGTTTGTTATAAGAACTATATTTTTTCGTACATAAATAATACTCCAATTTTAGTGTAATATATATATATAATAATAATAATAATAATAATTTATTTTATTTCTCATGTGTAAGATTATACACTATAACAAATACAAAATTCACAATAAAACATACCACAACAAATAAAAATATAATACAATACTCTGAATAGCTTATTTAAAAGAAAATAAAATTTAAAAAACTGACACAAACAAAATTGCACAAGAGAAATGTAGGAGGTCCTAAGGAACAGCCTTATATTGGACCCTTTATCATAATAGAAAATATTCAACAAGGAGAAATTGAAGATATCCTTATACTAAAAACAAATATTCTGAGAAGTAATTGTGATTAGTTATCACACAAATAAACAACATCAAAAAAATTATCATACATAAACTAACTTCACACACACATTATATATATATATATATATATATATATATATATATATATATAAAATAACCTAACCTAACCTACTTGTGGTGATACTTGCTACCACAATTCTGATCTACATTTTTGTTTACCAAAACTTAAAATTCGTTAGGTTATCCCAGGTTATGTTATACATTAAAATATCCTTATGAAATTATTTAGTTAAAATCAACCTAATCGATTATTAAATCAAAAAAATAACAACGCAAACCGCTATTCAATAAAAACGATGATTCTTGTAAGAGTGTTGCTGTAGCACTGACCTCATAATTGGCGCGGTCTAGACAGGATGTTTGGCCGAACTAGAAAGTATTGCAGTGGGGGGGGGGGCAAACGAAAGTCTTCGTTATGTTATTTTTGTTTCTTATGACAATAAATAGATATTCACAAAAGGATGTTCCCAGTTTTGAACTTACAAAAAAAGGAGGTGAGGTCTGTATACTACACAAGTACACGTCCCATGTAATTTATATGTACGATAATTTATATTATATACAAAATTGTATTTAAAGCAGTAAACTGAACATATTTCCATTTACTTTCTACAGTATTATTATTAGTATTGTCAGTCACTCATCATAGACAAATAAACACCGCAGATAGAGAGCAGATGTTTTTATATTTATTTTTACACCGAAAATTTATTTTTAAAAGCGCATTGGAGTTTTAATTTGATTTATTTATATCATTTTGTGTATTTTCGATATATCTAAACGGAATTATTAATACGTGCGATTAGGTAATTTATAGATTTACGTCACAGCTGAGTTTTAAAAAACTGTAGAATATAGCGTGCGTTAGATCACATCGAGTAGTACACAAACAGTTTCTCATTACAATCGCACAATCGGGCATTTATTTTATCTACTGTACATACTTAGCCATCTCCATAATATGACCTTAACTTCAAACATTAAAAGCTTTAACTTCAGCCTGCCTTATTACTATCAGGATTTTCTTATAGTGAGGACGTCCTTGAAGATCCTGAGGGACCCTAGCAGGACCTTTTCGTGTAATCTCGGATAAGATTCTTCTCTTTCATATTTACTATCAGTTCTCTCTTGACCAACTCTTGTTCGTTTCCGACCTTGACGATATTAGAGTATTCGAGGACTAGTGATGTTTATTTTAATTCTTTTTATAAGCAAATCTTGACTGAGTGGTTTTTCTTTTTTAATCAACAATAAAAAAATCAACGAGAAGAGTTCTATAGCATACGATAAACGTGAAGCTTCAATATGTGAGTAGAACAGCTGTAGTTTAGTGGGTTCAGTTCAGAATGCGCTATTGTAGTAGGAGGTGAATAGCACTGAATTTACCATAAGTGGGCCGTTGGATGGCAACATCAGATTTTTAATTTCAAATTATACCGCGGAGAATTTCAAATAATCTAGTTCGTAAATAAAATCAACGCTATTACTTATGATCAAGTGATTCGTCACCTGAAGACAAAAATGTAAAGTTATTCAATTAGTGTATTGAATAAGTGTATACATTTTAATAACTCATATTAACAGACAATTTTATTTAAGTATTTACTTTTTTTCCTTGTTATATAAAGTTGAAGTATCTCTCTGTGATTATCACCTTAACAAAAAAAGGGGGAAATAAAATATAAAACAAAACTTCTAGCCTCTGAATACTGTAAAGAGGTCGGAAAATACCAATAGAGGCCTGATAGGAAAGATGAAAGAGAGGAATCTAACTCAAGATTAAACGAAGAATGGTGTAGATCCAGTTAGGTCCATTAGGATTGCCAATCTATACTCACTGTAATGAGCTAATGAGGGAATTTTGTAAGTTAGTTGGTGGCTGCACGAATTTTAATTGTTCTTAAAACCATTCAAACATTTCACTTATAAAATATTTTATTGGACATCCCATCTGAATTGTTCTACTTTTTAAATAAAAAATAAAAAAGAATTTTTCAACTCTTAAATTAAAATGTAGAATTTATTAAAAACTAATTTACTGTTAGCCCAACTGTATGGATATATAAACTTACAAATTGTTAATTATTTTTTAAAACTATATATACATTAGTAAAATCATTTACAAAGTTAAAGTGAACTGAACATTTATTCTGTTATTGTTTACAGTATAATAGAGCAATGGAATTTACAGATTACTGTTACCATTGGCACTTCTTACGTAATACCAAACCCACAGGGGTTTACTGTATAGTGAGCACTGGCATGGCAATCCCGAGGAAACCTAACTGAGTATACATCTTTTTGTGTGATCCCTTACTATCAGCTATCCTCTCTTGTCCAACTTTTTTTCTGTTACAAACATTACGCTATTAGAGTATGCATTAGAGTATTCTAGGGCCACTTGTCTTTATTTTGTGTCTCTAAAAAGTATAAGATAAATAACTGAGTGATTTTTCGCCTTCAAACAACAAGGAATATATATATATATATATATATATATATATATATATATATATATATATATATATATACTACCAAAAAGTGTGTGTTATGATATAATAAAAGGACCATTCAAATGTTCAATATTTAAACATTTTTTTCCAAAATTATTTTCTTTTTATGTACAGTAGTTGTAGTTGAAAGTATATAACAAAAAACAACCCTAAAAACTACACTGTCAATATGTAGAATATCAGAAACAGAATAGTCGACTGTCCATCACCTTTTAGAACCTTCGGCATTTTCAGCTTCCATATCATTTGCCACTTTTGTGACCGATATCGAAAGCTAAATAACGAGCCAGTCAGGCGTAAGTTCGGGGCTTCCATTTGAATAGACGCGCTTTTATTTTTACAGAAATTCTGACGGTGACTGATTGTGTTGTGGAACACGCTTAAATTGTAAATCTGTCTCTATTTTCCCTTTTAAAATATGATTTACCAGTTAGAAATTATAAATCTTTTTATGTATGAAGCGGTAGATTTCAAATTTTTAATTCGTGTTTTTTTATTTTTTTTATTAGAATCGAACCATGGTAAATTTCTAGAGCAAAATGTAAGGGCAATAAATTAACTAAAATTATTTTGAGAATTTTCGATACGACGCCAATATATAATTCTCGTAAATAATTAAGCACATAAAATCGTGGTGCACGAAGAGATATTTTCAACACCTAACCTAACCTAACCTAACCTAACCTAACATAACCTAAACTAACCTAACCTATCCTAACCTAACCTAACCTAACCTAACCTAACCTAAACTAAACTAACCTAACCTAACCTAACCTAACCTAACCTAACCTAACCTAAACTAACCTAACTTAACCTAACCTAACTTAACCTAACCTAACCTAACCTAACCTAACCTAACCTAACCTAACCTAACCTAACCTATCCTAACCTAAAAGGACATAACTCGATCGATATTAATCGTATGGAAACGAATAAAAAACAAATTCTAGTGATTTTTTTTTTATTTTTTACTTCTTTTCGTAACGTTCAAAGTTTAACAGATAATCGAGAAAAAATATTTTTCAATAAACGGAGCGAAAGATTGTACAAACTTTTCCACTCTCTCATCCCCAAAACCAAATAGAAACGAAACAAAACTTTTCGTCGCCAAAAACGTCAATTCGTTAGTTTTAAATCAAAAAAGTGAAAATAAACCATTGCAGCCGTCTTAGCAATAAAATGAAATGAGGACGTAAACGTGCCTCACTTGTGCCATAAATATGTCCTCAACGTAAATCTTATTTGATTATACTCGAGCTTCAAATACGGCGGTTAAAGTTCAATTTAGTTTTTTTTCCAATTACTTCTGAACAGTAATATTTTTGTAATTGCGATTAAGAGAATATACAAGTTTAAAATTAAAATAAAACAAACAAAATTTTTTTTGTAACTTCTACAATTTATTGTGAGTCTTGCCGACCATGGTTTCGCCATTAACGGCATTGGCGAGTTAACAATTCAGTCTGTATTGTTGCCTCGTCAATGCCGTTACTGGCAAAATCATGGTCGGCAAGACACACAATAAATTGTAGAAGTTACAAAAAAAATTTTGTTTGTTTTATTTTAAACATGGATTTCTACCAAGTACCATCGGTCAATAGTATCAATAGTATAAGTTTAAAATTCTCTAATATAATTAATATTAAAACATAGAGCAAAATCTGGGCTTTAACTTGGTATAACAAAGGAAAATAAGAATTCGAAATAGGCCCATTATCAGAATTCAACAACAAATCATTTTTTCAGTTTTGACAATGAAACCTACCAACAATTTGTTCTTCCTAATTTCTTTATTTAAACTAACATTATTCATTTCTACTTTATGAAATGTAGAAAGATGTTCAGGAACGTTAGATTTTTCAGGCCTGTCAAATTTATTATACGACAAATGCTCTTTAAATCTTGTTATAACTTTTCTTCTACAGTAGTTTGACCAAGATAAACCTTATCACATGAGTCACACTCAATCTCATAAATTCCAGACTTCTCCGAGATCGGAATTACCTAATAATTGTCTCAGATTATTTTAATTTTTATATGAGAAGTCATTACCCTCCATATTTCACAAAAATTAAAACGAAACCGGTAGAGTAGTTTTTGAGAAACTGTTTATCTTTAAACATAAATACGACGGATTTTGTTTACCAGTAACTCTCGAATTAGTATTTTTGGAGAATTGGTGACCAATACGTTATGGTAAATAGTTAGAAGCTAATGTTGAGCAAAATATCATCAAGACCCTTACAATCGATTTGGATAAAATAGTAATCTTGCGTCTCTCTCTCTCTCTCTCTCTCTCTCTCTCTCTCTCTCTCTCTCTCTCTCTCTCTCCCTCCCTCCCTCCCTCCCTCCCTCCCTCCCTCCCTCCCTCCCTCCCTCTCTCTCTCCTCCCTCTCTCTCTCTCTCTCTCTCTCTCTCTCTCTCTCTCTCTCTCTCTCTCTCTCTCTCTCTCTCTCTCTCTCTCTCTCTCTCTCTCTCTCTCTCTCTCTCTCTCTCTCTCTCTCTCTCTCTCTCTCTCTCTCTCTCTCTCTCTCTCTCTCTCTCTCTCCCTCTTCTCTCCCTCTCTTAGTGGTAAAAAAGTGATAAACTGGTTAGATTTTAAACATAAACGACAGACAGACATAATTCAAGAAATCACTTCTATGGACTAAGTGGACTTCAAAATGGATATATCCACCAAAAATGTTACATTGATTTTTTATCACAATACTTTCTCTATATAACCTAAAATAGAAAAATTAAAAATATTGTTTATAATAGTTATATTTAAACTCTATTTAGGTTTATCTGGCTTATTGCTAACATTATTAAATATTTCCCTAACAATATTTGTACAGTATATACTAATTTATAAATTTGTGTTGTACAGTCTCTGAATGGGAAGGTGAAAACATAGACATGACGCGGATTAGTAGACTGGACATGGGAGCTTATTTGTGTATTGCATCCAACAGCGTGCCGCCATCTGTCAGCAAGAGGATAAAA
>OY740770.1:118936696-119086096 GCA_963513935.1 Aphrophora alni
GAGGATAAAAATTAGCGTAGATTGTGAGTTGAAATATTGAATTTTTCATTTAAATTATACAAGTTGTGTTCCTCTCTGAGTACAGCAATAGAAATAAATGTTCAAGTATGATTTAAAAGTGAAATTTATTTTAAAAAAATGATGATTCCCATTTTACTTACCCAGTAAGTTTGGTAGTTACAAAAATTTCGAACTTTTTTTAACAGATCGTCACGTTTCAAGGAAGATTTTCAACATGCCGTCCATCCGTCGTCGTTGTCGTCTCTACTTGAACACGATAGATAACACAAAAATTAACATCAGTTCTTGAAATTTTAACAAGGGAACTGCAATGTACCGAAATAGAATCCTTTTGAAATTCTGAAAAATCCAATTATAAATGTCGAATAACGGCCATCTTAAACAGTTTATTGTTCATATCTTGTGATAATTAACGATAACACTAATTAGATCTCAATTCTGCATGTAGTAGTGACAACCCCCCACCTTTCTACGACGCAAATAACGAACTTATTGTCAAAAATATAATTCTCGGCCCTGAAATGTCAAGAAAATTTGATATTCGTATAGTTAAAAGATCTGGATAGATCAAAACACCGACACGTATGTGGCTCTTCACATCTTCACAGCTTCGATGTCCGTTAAGGCCTAGTCTCTTAAACGAGAGAAAAAATAGGTGACTTTTAATATACGAGGCTCGTTAGGTCGTAGACGATGTCAAGGAAGTAGTGATATAAACAATTACGAGGTTCAGAAAATCAACAAACTTACCCTCTGTGTAAATACCCCTTGAGCTAACAATACAATTTAACATTACCAATAAGGACCAAGAAACCAACTTTTGTATTTCACATTTAGAGAATCTGTTTGTACGTATTGTACGTTAGGGCTAGGTAAGTACTACGATGGGAAAAATTAACCTTTTTTAATATTTATTTTAATTGTAAAATACACTTTACTTATTAACAATAATAAATGTAGGAAATCATCCCCACATAGGCTTGAAATCGTGAGTTGGGATGGTTCAGCATGAATTCATGCAAGAAAGTTTGTGTAATATTTGTCATCATATATTTCCTATAATAGTATATGTATTACTTTAACATTTTTTATTAAGTACAATGATTCCATGAAGTAAACAAAACGTGGCATCACGTAGTTTTTCATATTTACATCGAAAAATAACAAATTCTACATATGTAGATTTAATAACCTGCTCAACCTTCTCTCTCCCAAATTGGTACAATACTTAATTTACACTTTTGTACAAGGGGAGTCCCACGATAAGGTCACTATTTTTTAATTAATATCCTGGACGTTTGGAACACTCTACAAAATTGACACTTTACAGTTATGTTATATAGATATGTAAAAAATGTACCCTCGATTTTCATTTTCATGGTCAATCAAAACAAAATGGCGGAATAACAAAAAGAACATTAATCTTCTGGATAGAACGACTTCCACCTACAATGCAATGGAATTAAAGCCGCTTTATTGACAGTTTCCCAAGTAACAATACAAAAAAGCTACACATCTAATATTGAATACCAGTTTTCTCGAAACCTGTAATACAGATTTTAATCAAACTTGCGTGAAATTGGACTTTTAAACCAATGTGTCATTTCTAAAAATTGAAAACCCCTGTTATTATATTCTTATGACTTTATCTATACAGATGTGAAATACACAATTTTCAATTTTCAATTTTGCAAAATGGCACAAGTTTAATAGTCAAATTTCACTCAAGTTTAATTAAAATCTGTATTGTAGGTTTCAAGAAAAATGGTATTCAAGATTAGCTTTCTTTTGTAATTTTTCACTAACTCTTAACACAGTGTAAGGAAGAGGTTTTGGTAATCCCTTTGGAACCATAAGGTTAGCTATACTTAAAGTAATTAAAATTTAACATCCTATTTTAACAATCTAAATTGTATATTTCCTTTTACCACTAAACACCAAGTACTTTGTAAATTTAGTAATCATCAATATTTCGACCTCCGTTTATTCACTGATCTTCCTAATTTATGACCTCAGAAAGGAGAAAAGTTATTTTTGACGTGGCGTCCGTCTGTCATATGTACGTAGCTTTAACTTTGTATAGTTATAAGATCAGTCAAGGCCGCGTCACTGACACGAGCGTAGCGAGTGGAAGCTCCGTCATATATGAACAGCTTTGAGGCCCACTAAAGTTGAGACACTGATACTAGTGAAGGGAATGGAGACTTTATATAATTATATATCTACGAGGTCCATTAGGCCCTCAAAATAAAAATAATAAAATTAAATAGTTTTCCTACTAGTCCCAAGAAACCAAATTTTCGGTATAGTATTTATAGGAGGTTTTTACATTGTATGGGGCTGGATGGCGCCCATCTACTTGTTGACGACAATAGTATATAAGATATGATTGATTGTTATTAAATTTTAAAATCCTCTACAAATTCAGTAAACAACACACCACATTAAACATTATCAATAGGTACATTTCGAAAATATTATAAAACGCACTTAGAGATTGAAATGGAATGCGGGCTTTTATGTACAATTCAATGAGATCACCTAAAATTTATTCTCGGATACAATTTTATTATTAGCTAAAATTTAGACGAAATCTGTGAAGCCGAATTTCGAAAAACACGTATTTTATAACACCCGATTTTTTGTTGTTTTTTTCTAATAACTCACCAACTAAAATTTTTCGTGGTTTATTTTATTTCCTACGTCAGCCACACTTGACTTTTGAGTTATAAACCAGATTTCAAAAAAAGATATTAAAAAGTCTCAAGACAGGCCAAAATATTACCCCAAATTCAATACGTTTACCTTCTTTCGATTACTATTCTGTAAATATTTATTCTATACATATTGAAAGGGTGAGTAATAACACAATTTCTGCAATAATATAACCAGAATACTGGCTTGTAAGTATGAAAATGTGCCATGCGACAGGACCAGACTGTAGATATCGGATGCGTTTTGCATATTTCATTAGAGACGGAGGGAACTGTGCGGCTGTAAAATTAAATCTGATACCACTATGTTACGGTCGAATTAGGAGAATAATATATTGATTTTGTTGTTTTATGGAATAGAGATGAATCTAAGTAGACATAGAAATGTTTTATAGAAGTATTAATCTGTTTTAGAGTTATCAAATAATCATATAATTTTTTTTTATAAAATTGGTCCAACGGTTTCTAAGAAAAAATGTTGAGGGCATACTGACCGACAAAAAAAAAGAGATTTTTTTTACTTACCCAGTTTACAATGTACATATTTTTTTTTTTTTTTTTTTTTTTTACTTATCTTCACATTACATGGCCTCAGAAAACTGTAAAAGTGATTCTAACTATAATGTGCTTAATAGAAAAGAACCCTATTGAAAGTTAGAAAAATCAACGTAATAATATCTTGATGGCGGTCATTTAAAACTATTTTAATCCCCCCCCCACTCTCAACGATGACAAATAACGAGTTTATTGTTAAAAATGTAACTCCAAACTCGGACCTCCAAAAAAAAAATGTGATTTTCGTATAAAAATGACATCCGACAACGCCGAGTTACAGAAACGAGAGTAGCTATGGATGCTCCTCCACATAAGTATGTACAGTGCCTAGCCGACATTGAGTAAGTAGCAATAAACAAAATTATAAGGTTCAGAAAACCTGTGTATTTAACCTTACTCTCTTATGAATCACTAAAGCACTGTGGTGAATATACACTGAAAGAAAATTTCCCAAAACCAAAATAAAACACTAATAACACAATGACTGAGAAGTTATGTTCATTCTAAATTATGTACATTTCAATAGCACTGCTATCATCTTCAGAGGTACAATACACACTAACCTTAATAACTACAATTACTACTGCAGAAAGGCATTTCCCCTGCCTGTCACCTGATCACCTCGGCCAATCACAGTTTGCTTCATCACGCATCATGTCAATACACCATAAATATACAGTTTTTGTATGGTTAGTGGTTTAGGGGAATTTTCTTTCATTTCAATGACGCTTACTCTATTGGTTGAGACTCCTTGATCTACCAATACAATTTATATTTTCATGAAGGTCGAAACCAACTTTTGGGAGTTAATTAGAGGATCTGCTTTACATTGATTGATGGGACTGGGTAAGACACATGAAGGCGTCGACCATGTTCGGCGAGCTAAGGTCTGGTTTGTGGATCTTCTAAGGAAATTGTGTTCAATAAAGGAGATGTAGGTGAACCCGAGTGAGGAGCCGTTAGCACACTGTTGTCAATTTTATAGGACAAGTCTTTTGGCGAGACTGGAAACTTTCTCCCTGTCTGGGAAACGTGACAACATGGCAGGATTGTAAACTCGACAGCCACCCTCTGATTGGTCGGAGAGCGGGCGAGCCTCTGATGTCCTGCTACCCCGGAAAGGAGGTTAAGTCCGAAGCAATAATAAATAAAGTATAATATAGGTTACACGTTTATTGAATGTCAACTTTTTTTAATTTGGATTCTTGAGTTGAATCTCGGTAAGGACAGTTTCAAGTCCTTATATTATAGGAGTCCTTATATTAAATTGTTAGGAATCAAGTCTTATCCACGTGGATTGTATTACCAATATTCAAATATTCGAATATGAATCAAAATCACGCACGAGATATGAATCAAAAAGTGTTTAAAATGGCTGACTTTTTGACAATTTTCAGTCGATTTTTTGAATTTCAATAGAGTTCTATATGATCACACTATATTTTATACACCAAATTTCATATTTCTATTTTACTTTTTTTATGGCCGTTGATGTGTTTACGACAACAACGACGTACGTCTAATCACTTTTTTCGGTTTTCCGAAACTGTAAGATTAGTAAAAAAAAAAAAGTAGAATTTTTAAACAATCACCAAACCTACCACTACTTCGTATACTGGATTTAAAAAAAAAACAAAAAACAAAACAAATATCTCAAATAAATAACAGAAAATATATTTCCCAACATATTGTATAAATAGAGAGATTAGGAGAGCCATTAAATTTAATTAACGACTACAGTAAAACTCAAGATCAGTAACTGTAGATTACTAAAATTAGAGCATAATATAAGTATTAAAATGTTGTATCTATAATGGGGTTGGTTGCAAATACCTATAAACCGGCTTGTTTTGCATATTCCATTAGATACGCAAGGAGGCAGTACAGCCGTTAAATTAAATCTGATATCGCAGTCCGAGTTGAACAGCAAAAAAATTTTGATTTCATCCCATTCCCGAACAATTGAGGAGTGGAATGTTTCACCACCGTTGTTCAGTTTTATTTCAATTTGTAATAATTCTAAATTCTTTTCAAATGTGTTGTTTTATGAGATCATTTATTCTTGATTGAATTAGGTTTAACATGAAAAAAAAACTTGAAAATAATATTTTTGTTTGTAGGAAAGCAAGTATAAAACAAATTTATAGGCTTCATCGTGTTACTTACCCAGTCTCATTACACAATGTAGTATAAACAAATACCGCTAAAGAAATGTCCAAAATTTGGTCTCTCAGACATTGGAGGAAATATTAAATTGTATTGGTAAATTATGAAATCTTCTTCAGTATACGTAATAGAGGGTAATTTTTTTTTTTAACAGTTGTTACACTTTTCTGAATTGTGTATTGAAGTCCGCTGGGCCCTGAACACTCTCGTATGGCTTCTTCCGTGCGTGTCTCGGCTCTTACGAGATTCAAAGCTGTACGTACGTAAAGAAGCCTCCACTTTTTACGCTCGTGTCAATGACTCGGCGATGTCAGATCACGTGACTATATACATCACATTTTTGTGGGAGTTCAATGCTCCAGAAAGCACAATACCTTCGCTATTTGCCATCGTAATATGTTGGTAACATATACATGCAGAATTGAAATCTGAAATTTATTACCTGATTTAGTTTAGTATAGCTGAATGACATACAAAATATGAACAATCAACGGTTTAAAATGGCCGCTAATTCGACATTTTCAATTAAAATTTAAATCTATAAGAGCAGAACGTTCACTAAATCAAATCTCAAGTTTTAATTTTATTTTTTGGCACCGTCGTGCTTACGTGCAAACAACAACGGTGGCAGACGTGCTGCACGTGAAAAATCCTTTTTTTTTAGTTTCCTGAGAACATGAAATGAAGATCAGTTAAAAAACTGAGATTGGTTTCTTCTTCTGATTACAAACTTATCTTTAGATATTTAGTGTGTAACGTTAAGTCTATATTATATTTTGTTAAATTTGAAGATCTGTGACTTGAGTATAAAATCGTAACAAAAAAATAATTGGTTCAAAAATAAATAACAAAAAAACAAAAATGAACTTTACCAGCTTTTATTGAAATCTAGATTTTAATTAAATGATGATATAGTATAACAAACACACAGAACACAAACCTCATAAAAAATAATAATAATAAATAAATACGCCTAAATATCAGACGCGTTTCAACGACAAGGTCGTCCTCTTTAGTGATACACCAACCACACCAACCAAACCATAACTGTATTGTTGGGTTGGTGTGGCTGGTGTATCACTGAAGAGGACGACCTTGTCGTTGAAACGCGTCTGATACTTAGGCGTATTTTTTTTATGAGAATTGTGTTCTGTGTGTTTGTTACACTGTATAATTTTTCTCATAAGTCAAGCTCAACATTTGATATTAAATGATGATGTTTATGGCACAAGCGAAACAAGTTTAGGACGTACGAAAATTTGTTTTACAAAGGCAAATCCATGTTTAATTATCCCTTTTTATTGACAACCACAGAAATGACATATTTGTTGATGATTAGTTTATTTGGTTTTGGGAGAAATTCTGTGCAATATTTTTGCACCGTTTATTTAAAAACTATAAGATGACGTAAATATACAGATATGTCTGTAATAGTTTATCGCAATTTTATTTCATTCGTAAATCAATTAATTTGAACATCCGACAATAATATTTTCCAAAACAATTATTAAAAATTTGATAATGAAATAATATTACCTTTGATATATTACCCCTCATTGAATTGTTCCTTTGTAACTTCACTAGTACAGTAAGGTTTAATTTTAAATGGGAATATTCGAGTGGTCTAGTGGAGACAAACAAAAGCGAAAGGAACAAAATAAAAGCTGTACACAACAAAAATGAATGCACAATTAACCGAGGGGAAGAAACAAAAATAATTGACACAAAACGTGTGTGACAAATGATTTCCCATAGAAATGCGGAATGGTTTTCTTCTATTGTTTGTTGTACAATGGTGTGATAGGAATCAATGTAAATTTGGGAACCCTTTTTATTATAAAATTGCTGAAAAAAATGTCTATTACTGTATAACAATCAAAACCAGAACCCTGGGCGAATAACGTTTTAATAATTCAAAACACATACGTTCAGTTTCAAAGTGGAGCAGATTTTCATTGTTTCACGATATCTTTATAATATATACCATTTTTTTAAAAATTTGGAAAACTATAAATTTCTGTATGTAATACTCTTTAATATACAAAACTCTCTGTAAAATTAACTAAAGTCAAAATCAGTTAAAACTTGACTTAAATTAACTTATCTTGTCCATATTTATATCAAATTTGGTAAAAACTAAATAATTTTGACTCCAAAAACGAAAACTATTTTATGGACGTCATCATGATATACACCCAGCCCCATTCTAAAAGCAAATCTTCTAAATGTAACGCCCAAAAGTTGGTTACTTTGGCCTTGTTGTTTAATCGTATTGATAAGCCAAGGAGTCTGACCCAGTAGGGTAAGTTTGTTTAAAACAGTTGTTACACAGGTTTTTTGAACCTTGTAATCTTGTATATATACAAATATGCTTCACTCGCTACGCTCGTGCCAGTAATTCGGCCTTGGTGAGCTTCAAAGCAGTACATATGTGAAGGAATTTGTAACGAATATCACATTTTCTTGGGAGGTCAGTGATCGAAATTATATCAGCTTCGCTATTTGTCATTGTATAGATTTGTTGTTGACACCTTTACATGTAGCAAAATTTGCAAATTTTGTTTAATTTAGTGTTGAATGACACTCGTGTTATCAACAAAATATTGTTTTAAATAACCACCATTTTGAAATTTTCAATTAAATATTTCCGAATTTCAATAGAAATCTATATGAGCACACTATAGTTATTTATAGAAAATTTACTTTGTTTTATTTTTGTAGTCTCTATAGCGCTTTTGTACATATAAAAATAACTTTTTATTGTTTTGTGAAGTCATGAATTGTGAAGACCAGTCAAATAAAGGAGGTCAAAATTATTAACTTGTATACTGGTGAAATTATGAACGGGTACGTGGAACGCCTTGCTGCAATAGTAATTGTAGTTATTAAGGTTAGTGTGTATTTTACCTCTGAAGATGATAACAGTCCTATTAAAATGTACATAAGATAGAATAAACATAATTATACAGTCTTTGTGTTTTTAATGTTTTATTTTCGTTTTGGGGAATTCACTTTCATTGTATATTCACCACAGTGCGCTAGTGATTCATATAGTAAAAAATGTAAATACAAATTGTAAGCTATTGAACAATATATTTTGACGTTCATAGTTTAGTTTTACATTTTCACTTTCTCATATATACTTAGTATAGAGAAAAAATTATTATGTGAATGATGTCTGTCGTTTGTTCAGTGCTCTACAGCACACAAACGCGTAAACCGATTTAAATCAAATTTGTTAAGTCAACATATTTTGACCATATCTTATAAATTTTCCTTTTATATATTATTTAAATACCCAAACAAAACGGCTATGTGGCTGTTATAAAAGATCTAATTACTCGTACTCTAACTATATTTCGTTCAAATTTTAGTGATTTGTCTTAAACAGTGATGATGTAATTACTTAAAACAGTGGGTAAAATTCCAAATACAAATCTTACTGTTCTAAATGTATGACAAGAATTTCCATCTGAATTTCAAATATGAAAGAAATAATCCCCAAACTACAAATAAAACATTAACACAATTAACGTTAGAAAGTTTAATAAACCCTTATGTACGTTTCGGTAACATAGCTGCCATCCTCAAGGGATAGAAACCACTGCTAAACTAAATGTAACAGTGAAACGACTTATAAAGGTTCTAACGTACGAAGCCCTCCCACTTTCTAGGTAGGTGGGGAAACCTGTCTGACCAATGTGGAGGGGGAGGAACTCTACATACGCTTGACCTTTTATAAGTCGTTTCATTGTCAGATTTAGTTCAGTATTGGTTTAAATCCGACTGAGGATGGTAGCTATATTCGAAATGTACATAAGTGTTTATTAAACTTTCTAAGGTTAATTGTGTTAATGTTTTATTTGTAGTTGGGGATTAATTTTGTCATATTGTTAATAACCATAAAGCTCATTGTATACTGTATGTATTTCAAATTATTTTGACTTAACTAAATATGTTTTTATAGCACTTAATTCTACTTAACGTGTATCTGATCTTTTATACAATTTCATCACTTCTGCTCCTTAATTCGTTGAACTCTTATTTCAATAATACTGTCGTATTTGTCACATACGCAATAAATACACTTGGGCAATAATTAAAACTTTGACAAGCATTTTAATCTGTTTGAATTTCAAATGATTCTTACCAACCAAATTTTATACGTTTTATAAAACATTTACAAGATAAATTAACCAAAATTTACGTTTAATTATTGGTAGTTATGGTAACAATATACCTGCAATGTCCCTAATTTAACCCTTTAAATGTGGAAATATTTCCTCTAATTTGTACCACTGCACTCAAAACCCTTACATTAGCACAAATAAGCCAAATATTAACAAACCCTAATTAAATATGTATAATAGACGTTAGGACGTGGTTAGACACACCAACATATACCCAGTCATTACAGCCGCACTCAACTAGTATTAAACAAAACCACAGGGTTCACCGACACAAATTCTACTGAAACAGTTATACCACGACAACTAACTAAAATGTCGTCAATAATTATCACAGCACGCATTAATTAAAGGACTAGTTGTCTCCTGGGTCGTATTACTTCGACTTTAACTCAGACAAGTGGTTATATCGTTTCATTAATACAATGTCTAGGTTGACTCATAGAATATAGAAAATACAAAACTCTAGAATGTATTCATTGATACGAAACACGTCGCAGTATCGTACTTGCAGTTTAATTTATTCCAGGCTGTTATAAAGCGTTGAAATCGGGCTTTGTGTGCATATACATAATTTGCCTTCAGATATTTAGTGAAAGTGCATAGAAGAAAGAGCATAAACTAAAGACTTCTGGAATACTGTAACTGCGTCAGAATCTGAAGAGAACAAGATTTGGTCAAAAAAGACTTTTTAATATGGTATAATCGGACATTTGGGTCATTTGTATACATAGAAACTAACATACGAGGTTCCAAGAGTATAAATCAACACTTTTTATGATGTGTAAAATTAGAGCATACAAAAGAAAAACACCAACATATCCTATTAGCCTAAGGCGATGTTGGAAACTAAATCTGAATTTATAACCTAAAAAAACCTGAGTATGTAAAGCTAAAACTAAATTCAAACATAATCAGACTCAAGTTATCATTCTCAGTTGATTTATACTCTTGAATCGTTGTAGATAAGTTTTTATATACAAAAACGATGGCCATATTAATAATATGAAAAATCAATTAGTAGCAAATACTTTGAAAACTAGAAAAAGCGATATAATTCAAAAGATGAAAGAGAAAGATCTAACCCAAAATTAAATGAAGAAAAGTGTATATCCAGCTAGGGTACGTCGGTTTTGCCTTACCCATAGTCACTACAGAGAGTCCTTAAGGATGAGAGTTGTTTAATTGGAAAGTTGATGGAGGTAATGTGGTTATTGAACAATAGTGTCCAAAATTAATTTATAAGTTTAAATAGATATACTTGAAAGTGTTATTTTATGTCCCGTCAGAATTGGAAAAAAATATTCTTCTTAGGATAATATTAGGAAGAGAGTGATGTGTACTGTAGCTATTGGAGTGGCAACTGCTACTCATTACTACATAAATAATGACAAACAGCTGATTATTAAAGGGTGTGGGCCAAGGGAAAGTTTCCTAACTGTTTATCGGCATAAACAACCTTCCCTTCTTTCAAAAGTTTAGTGCGTGAAACCATTATGGTGTATTTTATATTCCCTAAGTTTATCACTAAATGAAGATGTTGAATTATGATATCGAAACGTCGTTTATTTGTTTTTGTTTACACAATAGCGGCAAATGTCCGATTTAAAAAAAAAAATATGAACAATACACCTTTTAAAACCAAAATGGACATTTAGTTCCTACTATAAGATAATCAATATTCAATTCTAAATGACGTAAGTTACCTAAAACACAATGATTGATTATGAGAACAGCTGATTATAATGCATTGGTAAACTAATCAGAAAAACGTTGGTTTCGTTACACACTGGCAGGCCAGACCGAATGCTGAGCCTCTTATAAAGTCTATATAAGCAAAATTAAAACTTATAGGCTAATATTAGTTTGAAAATTTGTGAGACTTAAGTTCGTTAGAACCGACGACACGTAAGAAATTAGTCGATTATAATGTTTAAAAATTGAGACTTGAGTTTCTTCTTAACAAAATATGAAACAAGTTGATGGATGTCATCATCGTACTTGGAAATGTAATATCAAAAAGATGTTTTCTTGGCGTTGTAGGAAATATTAAATTATATTGCCAGCTCAATGAGTTTCATTCAGAAAGGTACGTTTGTTTAAAACACTTGTTACACAACTTTCTGAACAATCGGATATAATTATTGTTCTCTCGACTCTAGGGCCAAACCAGCATCGAAGATATGCATATTTAAAAGTTTTACACTCGCTTCGCTCGTGTCAGTATCTTTACTTGAGCATGCCGCGAAGCTATACAAATGGTAAAGAGTACCCATTCGCTACGCTCGTGTCGGTGAGTCATTTCCTTGCAAAGTCAGGTTCGAAATTATATTTTAGGACTACAACAGCGCTACTTGTCATCGTACAGATGTGAAGTTGGTACCAATACATGCAGAATTGAAAACTGAATATTGTGTGTATTACAACTTGAATAACACGCGATATTAACAATACAGTTGTGTTATTAAAATGACATCTAATAAAATTTTAACTTGTTTTTACTAAATTGAAAGAGTTCTATAGGAGCAGATTATAATCCCCAATGTCAAATTTTATGATCCTGTCTTAATTGACGCTATCGTGGTCAGATTAAGACGATGGAAGGACGGCATCACTTTTTCAGATTTCTGAAGCCATGAAATGTGAACCTCAGTTAAAAAACAGATGTCGACAGTTTGTTACGATTACAAACTTACTTTTACAACTTCGTAAGTAAAATGATACTAAAATATAAAACTTAGCAACAATATATAAATTATTATGGGTGTTTATTTATTTATGTAATATGATTTATAATAAAAACATTTATAAAAGAATAAATTATAGCTTTTTCAGATCGACCAATAATTTTGAATAAAAATAATTTTGTTAACATATTTCCATTAATTAATTTTCGTATTACTTTTATCGTTTTAACAAATTAATCGTTCACTAGTCCAGTAAAGTAGAATTCAAATGGGAAATTTTCGAGTGGTATTGTTGAGGGAAACAAAACAAAATGACGAAAATAAAATTGTAAAAAAAAAACTGTACAATTAACAGTAGGACAGAATGAAAATAATTGACACAAAACGTGTGTGACAAATGATTTCCCATAGAAATGTGGAATGGTTTTCTCCCATTATGTATTACACAACGGTAATAGAAATCAATGTGAATTTTGTCTTTTGGTACTTTGGTTGTTATAACAGTGTAGAATAAAATATATTGACCCACAATAAAAATTAGGTTATTGGGAGATATTCATTGAAATAATATACTTCTAAATTAAAAAAGAGTTGTTCTGTGATTATTTAATATACTAAATATGACCAAGGACACCGTATTTATAAAATAAAGATTAAACTTACTATAGATGTGCCAAAAACAAGTCCTAAGTCCTAAACATAAATCATATTCTATTAAAATCGATTTTTTTAATGACGGCGGCGAAGGTTAATTTTTGTATTGTTTATCATTTTTGAACCAACTTTTTTTTTTTCTTTTTTTTTTTGATATTTTGCAAATACGTTTGGGTTGTTAATCTTCATATTTAACTAACTTTTATAAAAAATCAGTAAAATCGATTTTGAGACATGAAGTTTGTTGGAATTCATTAAATTAAGTATAGTTTTTTTTCAAATAAGTCATAAACTGGAATGTTTGGAGAGACAACTCCCATACATTTTGTTTGAGTCTATAAAGGCTACACTTGAATAAAATTTGATCAAAATCGATACAGCCGATTTTGAAAAAAAAATCTTTTTTTTTGTTGGGACAGATAATTTAAATTTGTATTTATCAAACAAAATTAACTTTTTCGTCTACATACCAAATTTAATCTATAGGCTATACATGTTTGGACCGTTAGGCTAAAAATATCATGGTTGATATTTTTGATATAATATACTAGACATATGAAACACTCTACAAACCTGACACTTTACAGTTATGTTACATAGATATGTATAAACATTATCTGCGAGTTTCATTTTTACATAGTTAATCAAAATAAAATGGCGGATCTACAAAAAGAATATTAATTTTCTGAATAGAACCACCTCCTACCACATTGCAATGCAATTAAAATGTGCATTGTATTAGATATCGATAAGCTGTTATTTTCTTAACACAAAAATGAAACAATTTAATATATATGTGTTAAATCAATTTATGTGTGATATAGAAACTCGAAACAATGAATTTTTCAATTGAACAAAAAGTGAAATGTTGCTCTTCAGTTATTACTTTTGAACTGAATGTGAAGCCATAAAGTGCTTTCAAAGGACCAACTCAAATGAGGTTCCTCCATCAATAAAATCAATTCATAAATTGAAAATTATGCTATTAGAAACTGACTGGATCAGTTTCAAAAAAATACTATAGATTTTCTAACACAGAAAATGAAGAGCTACTGTACTGAAATCTCCAACAGGTCTAATTCACAAAAAGTTTCATCCGCTACTGGGATACCAAAGTCGTCAGTTCAAAAGTATGCCAAGAAAACAAATAAGTTTTTTGTAAAACACATTTAGTTCACAGACTGATGGGAAGATTACCAAGACAGATGCGTGGAAGTTTGTTCGAAGGCAATTGAAAAGCTTGACGAAGATGCCGAGTGGTATAAAGGAATTGTATTCTCAAAAGAAGCTACATTTGGATCTGTAAACTAACATAGTTGTAATTGTTATAACGCAAAATTCACATATCTTCCACGAAGAAGGCTTGAAATCAAGGGGTATAACGGTTTGGGCTGTCGTCAACAAGGATGGTGTTTTGTCATACAAGATATCCCATAAGACAATGACTAGGACAGATAAGCATCAATATTAACTGATCATGTAGTCCCTCATCTTAAATCAACCGAAGATGAGGGACTTTGGGTCTTTTTTAGAAGAGGGCCGCCACTATTAAAATTTCCCCTACACAGCGAACCTTACTGGGATGCATATAGACGGAAATATCCACAATACGCCAACGGACCCTCAGGTACGATGGTCAAGCTTATCTTATCAACCGTTATCTTATCGCGCGACGTAACAGGCGGACTGCCGCTGCCCCCGCTGCACTGGTCAGTCGAGCTCGAGTATTTACTTAATCATGTCGCTATTATTGTTAGCTCGGGAAATCAATAGTAAAGAAAGTGCAGTAAAGTTTTTACAAAATAAACACATATTGCATAGTGTGCGGAAGTGTTCGGAAGGACATGACATGTCTCTTCAGTTGACTGAGACCAAGGATCGTTGGAGATGTCATGTTCGACAGTGTCGCAGTAGTATTGGACTGAGGAAAGGTATGTGGCTGGAGAATTCTAAAATACCGCTGGATACCTTTATTTTATTCGTTCATAACATAACCTAACCTAACTCCGCAGAGCGCTGTACAGCGCTGTGTAGGGGAAATTTTAATAGTGGCGGCCCTCTTCTAAAAAAGACCCGGGACTTTTTTTTCCAACAGGGTGAAGTTCCTCCTCATTATGCTAATGTGGCAAAAGCAGTTTTATATCGAGATCAACAGTTGGATAGGTCGTGGAAGCAACTTTATGAACTAACTGGCCTCCATTATCTCAGAGATAACTGTTTGCCATTTTTTTCCTATGGGGCTTTTGATAGAAAAAGTTTATTCTCACCCCAAAAGAGGAATTACCGTTGATACCTCGGAAATGTTTCATACAAAAATTAAACTCGTGGGTACTTTTTTTTACATATCTAAGTAGCATAACGCCAAAGTGTCGAGTTTGTAGAGAGTTCCCATTTCGTATAAAATAGACGCCAGAGGGAGACTATAAAAAAACTTTTTTGGAATTTCAAATTGATTAAGGGATTTCAAATTCAAAACGAATACTGGACACTGGACACAGGTTTTGACCAATCGCGTAATTTTGTTCTCTACAACGTAAATGTGATTAAGTAACATGAAAATCATTACAAAATGTTTATCATATTTTGAAGTTGGTTTTATTACCAAAAATAATCTTGGAACTGTAAATTATTTACTGTTAAATAAAGTGACTTAACAATGAAACGTTCAATTTTCTCAACTTTCCTGCCACTAATTGTTACTATTAGTATTATTTTCTGAATGTTCATAAAAATTGGAGAAGAAAACAACCATTTTATTTCAAAAAAAGTTATGTTTTTAATGTATTTATTTAGTTAAAATCAAAACAAAATACATGTTTTTGGGGAAAAAACATGAACTATTTTATTAAAAACACTATTTTTCGGATTCTTGTTTAGCATAACAATTAATTGTCAAATTGTATCAAACACATGCCCTTGTAATAACCTTCATTTGTCAAAGACAATTCAGTTTATTCTTTTAAATTGTAAGAGAAACCTGGGTTTAAAATGTTTTAAATACGTTTTGAGGAAAACCCAGGTTTCCATGACAAGTGATAAGATAAAGAGATGAAGTGTATGACATGAATACAATTATCGGACATTCCTTTGTAAATAATTAAAAGTAACATGTCTTCTTAAATTTTAAATTGCTTCAACTATTTTCCCTACTATAATCACAGTTAGGTTCCATGTTAAAACAGTTAATAACTAAACGTATTTTTTGGATTTCACGCTTATTTTCTCTAAAAAAATTTAAATAATAAACTGAATTATCTTATATCAAATGAAAGCTTGTTACAAGGAGCAAGTGTTTGATATAATTTAACAATTATTTTAGCCTAACACCAATACAAAAATAGTATTTTGAATTTTTGAATAATTAAGGTTTTTTTTTGAAAAAAAATATATTTTGTTTCTTTAAAAATAAAGAAATACACAAAAATTATTACTTTTCAAAATCAAAATGATTGTATTTTACCCAAAATTTTATGTGATTTAGAAAATAAAACTAAAAGTATCAATTAGTGGCAGGAAAGTTGAGAAAATTGAACTTTTCGTTGATAAGTCATGATATTTTTGAAAAATTCATTGTTAATTTTTTCAGAGAGTGAGTTTCTACTTCTTATAGTGTGTAGGTAGTATTTTTGGACACTTGTGTCAATCAACCTCTATGTAATATGTTTTAATTATACTTATAGGCTGATGATGTCATAAACTATCATGAAACAGCTGTAGTTTCCTTGGTAAATGTTGACTTCATTTGACGTGCAAAAATAAATTCTTAAAGTTTTGTTCCGTTTTTAATAAATTTTTTTTTTTAACATAAAACTCAGAGAACCTCCTCAGAAACAATTAACAGAAGTTAAATAGTTTATTTTTAACATTCTGTACTGGTACATTTGAAAATCGTAATCGTTTTTAGATTTTGACGAAAAAGAACAATAACGAATCGTTTAAGCTAATAAATAAAGTTTTTTTATTTCTATCCACCATAATTGTTAATAAATTAAAAGTTTCATTAATTTTTTGGTTTAACACAACATTATTTGAAATCATTTTATTCAGTGATCGGTTTCGACAATTAAAATTGTCATCATCAGATTAGTTGAGTGAGCAGTGTAAATCTGATATTCAACCATGAACTTTGTTAAATGTTTCTTTAATGACTTATTTAAATGTTTTTGTGTTGTGTATTTTTATATTTTAATGAAGCAAATGGACGAACTGATGACGATTTTTAACTGTCGAAACCAGTAATTAAATAACATTATAGTTTTATTAATAATCAATATATTCTATTAAAGAAAACATGTTGTTTTATCATCCATAAATAAATTTTAAAAAATCATCATTTTAATACTTACAATTAATTTGATTAATTTATATTAATTAATTTTTGTATATTTAATTTTCAAAATTTAATTACATTGAGTTTACTGTAATAATATTAAAACGATTTTAAAAAGGAGACACACGAACAATGTTGGAAGGAATGTCTTACAAACTAGAGTAAAATACACGTTTTTTAATATTGGAATATTTTTTAATCCAGTGATTTCACTAAAACTTTTTTCTCACCTTAATATTCGAACACGAGTAAAACGACAAAACACGAATCCTTTGATGTGTTCCAAGCAATCAGACAGATTAAAATAAAACCACCAATATTTCTGAAACATCCGTATTCTCTATTAAACTGGATGAAAGCGATAATATTTTTTTGCCTCGTTCCACTTCAGCCGCAATAATACCAGATTGGATTTAACGCCATAGCTAGTTTGTCTGTTCCTTAATGGAATCTGCAAAATACTTCCCTTCACTTGCTTCACCAGTCTATTATGGGTGAAAATAATTTATTCTTAAAAGTGATTATATAGATTAAAATCATTACGTTGTACAAACATTGTACAAACTTTATCATTCATTCATCTGCAAAGCAAATGAAACCGTAACTAATCATCAACATAAATATCAGTTCTAGAGTTGTCACTATAAAAGTCAAAAGGAACCATGAACGTCGTATTTGAAATTTTATTTTCATATTTATATAGAGCCTAAACTTGCTTAGATTTTTATAATCGCTTCCTCGCCGAACATCGTATTTTGATTAAAATCAAACTTCAGGATCTACGGGTGTAGCAATCCCATGGAACCCTACAAGGATCTTCAAATTGTTTCATCTAATCTTGGCTCATAACCCTCAATTTGATCTTTCCTGTCAGGTCTCTCTTGATTAAGTCTTGTACTCTTCCGAACACAAATTATCAAATCTTCTGACTTTGACACTATTAGGGTATTCAAATGCTAAAAATAAATTTTTATTTTTTTTATTAGACGATGATGACAGAGAGATTTTTTTGTCTTAAACCAAAAAGGAAAAAATTACAAAATCGTGTTTCTAATGATTTTGTCACGGTTCATTTATATATTTAATAATTATTCCTGAACCGTAATGGCATTTCACTTGCAATTCAATAGACAGGTTTGCGTCATTACTCTTCATATTGCACTGAAATTTAATCGAAATCAGCTGAGTCGATTTAGAGAAATGAAGTATTTTATAAAATGGCTGATTTTTAAGTTTTATCAATTATTCAAAAACCTGCATTTTAAAACAGATCTTGATCAGTACCTTTTTGTTTCTTTATTATATATTTTATTTGTGTTTATCCTTTATTATTATATTTGTTAATACTAATTTATTAGTTATAATATTTTTCTCCTGGGACTTTTCTTTTTGTATTTATTATTATTTTATTTTATGGTTTATCTTCTAACTTTAGTTTCAATTTATATATATTTGGTTGTATTTTTATATGGAGTTAAATGGTAGATAGCCGATGGTCCTTACTGTGTGCGTTAAAATAAATCCATTCATCTAATCTCTCTGTGAATAACGTGAGCAAGAAACGGAAGGAATGAATGTGTATTACAAACATTATATTATCATGAACTTAATAAACTAATACGTTACTCTGAGAGCATAGTTTTAAAAGTGTGAAGCTTCAAAAATTAGCTGTATATGAGTTAACCCACTAGCTTCTTGTTGGGACAGAGAAGAGAAGTGATTTAACAGTTTAATTAAATGTCTGTGAAACCAAGAACAATAACACAAGTTGATGAATTAAAAGATAATCTGCGGTGTAGCGTTGCAAATATGACATTTTTCATCCGTCCTACACTGGATTTCAGATACGTATAAACCAACTTGTTTTGCATATTCCATTTAGAATCTCCGAACACCGCAGTTGGTATTAAATCTTATCTGATATTTCAGTGTTGGAAAAATAACACAAAACTAACAGAAATAATACGGTTGTAATAAAACTGTTAAATTTATTGTTAAATTTGTGTTTAACGAAGGTATATTTGTTTTACTTTATTACATTTTGAGTAAAGTTATGTGATTTGTTATAAAATTAATGTATACTTTTTTATAGTATCAGTTTTGATATCTCCTGTTTCCAAAAGTGATTTTTTTTTGGAATAGGTCTGTTCATTTAAGGACATGGTTTTTTATATTAGTGTACTTTATCACATTTGATTAAAGTTACGTGATTTGTAATTAAATTGGTGTCTAGTTTTTTATAGTACCAGTTTTGATGTCCCCTGTTTCCAAAAGTGATTTTTTTTGGAATAGGTCTGCCCATTTAATGACATGGTTTTTATATTAGTGTACTTTATCACATTTGAGTAAAGTTATGTGATTTGTTATAAAATTAATGTATACTTTTTTATAGTACCAGTTTTGATGTCTCCTGTTTCCAAAAGTGATTTTTTTTTTTGGAATAGGTCTGTTCATTTAAGGAATTGGTTTTTATATTAGTGTACTTTATCACATTTGATTAAAGTTACGTGATTTTTAATTAAATTGGTGTCTAGTTTTTTATAGTACCAGTTTTGATGTCCCCTGTTTCCAAAAGTGATTTTTTTTGGAATAGGTCTGCCCATTTAATGACATGGTTTTTATATTAGTGTACTTTATCACATTTGAGTAAAGTTATGTGATTTGTTGTAAAATTGATGTCTAGTTTTTTATAGTACCAGTTATGATGTCCCCTGTTTCCAAGAGTGTTTTTTTTTTTTTTTTTGGAATAGGTCTGTCCATTTAAGGACATGATTTTTTATATTTGTTTTACTTTATCACATTTTGAGTAAGATTAATGTGATTTGTTATAAAATTGATGTCTAGTTTTTTATAGTACCAGTTATGATGTCCCCTGTTTCCAAGAGTGTGTTTTTTTTCTTTTTTGGAATAGGTCTGTCCATTTAAGGACATGATTTTTATATTTGTTTTACTTTATCACATTTTGAGTAAAGTTATGTGATTTGTTATAAAATTGATGTCTAGTTTTTTTATAGTACCAGTTATGATGTCTCCTGTTTCCAAAAGTGATTTTTTTTTGGAATAGGTCTGTCCATTTCAGGACATGGTTTTTATATTAGTGTACTTTATCACATTTGATTAAAGTTATGTGATTTGTTATAAAATTGATGTCTAGTTTTTATAGTAGGCCTATCAGTTTTGATGTCCCCTGTTTCCAAAAGTGATTTTTTTTTTTTTTTGGAATAGGTCTGCCCATTTAAAGACATGGTTTTTATATTAGTACACTTTATCATATTTGAGTAAAGTTATGTGATTTGTTAAAAATTGATGTATAGTTTTTTTATAGTATCAATTTTGATGTCTCCTGTTTCCAAAAGTGATTTTTTTTACCATTTTTTAAAAAACTAAACTTTCGGATTAGCTGAATAAAAAAAAACAGCAAAATTAGGTTTTATTAAAATTGGTTTTCATTGAAGCCTCTGACAAAAACAAAACTTTTTAATCGTATTTCATCAAAAATACGGATTCATGAGTTATTGTTAAAAAATCACTGTAAAAGATCAAAATTTCTCAAAACCGATTTTACAAATTTCATTCAAATTGTATTGGAATGTGAAGATTAAAGACCCAAAACTGTGTATAAGATTTCATAATAAAAATATTACGGAATAATTATTAATAAACCAAAATGAACCTTTACCGCCGTTATTAAAAACTGGATTTTATTTAAATATTATTTTCGCTGAAGAAATGTTTATGGCACAACCAATAAAATTTTAGGCGTTTTTAGAAATATATAAATATTTTATTCAAAGATGGCGTTTAGATTGTTAAACTCATTTTTTGACTGACAACTATCGAGTTGATATTTATTCCATTATTACTTTGGATTGGTTTTAGAGTTGGATGATTGAGTAAGTTTGTGCAATGTTTTACACAATTTATTTTATTATAAATATTTCAATCTTCATCATAAAACTTTCAAGATAAGTTCATAAACTAGTGAGAGTATTTCGTAGCATTAAACAAATTAAGAGAATGAAATATTAATAAATGATTTCTATAAAAAGAAAAAAAATAGAAAGTTAAAATAGAATCGCTGTATATTTAGATTTATTAATACCTTCCCAAAAAGTATGAAAGAAAAACAACGTTACAAAAAAATAGTTTAAGAATTTAATCATGTTAAAACAAAATTATTTGTCATTTGTTTAAATTTAAATTTTTGGCTCAAGATAAAAATAAATTATAATTCAACACAACAACAAAATTTTGAAAACTTAATTTGATTTAAATGGATAAGTAATCAAACATTTTGAGTTTCTAGAGTATAAAAACAATGTTCATCTAAAATAAATTTAACTTGAATGTTTGCTGGATATAATTAATATTATTTTGTTTAAAAATTGCTAATTTATAATGTCAATTTTGTAAAACAAAGAAGTCAAAACGGACATTAAAATTTCACTAAAATCAGCTGCAATGTTCGCCTCTAAATTGTAATAAACATCAAACACCCTCATATCAATCATATTCTTTTTATCAGTTTTAGGAAGCGTGAAAAGAAAATTTACTAAATCTAGTTTAAAAATTCAAAAAAACCAAATTAGAGGACACAAGGCGCTGGTGTAATAACACTCGCCACAAAAAAAAATAATCCCAAAATAATCCTTAATATACAAAATTATTTGATAATATTAAATCCTTCAGTAGTGAATATACAAAGTACATAAACCACAAACGTCTTGGAAGCAATAAATAACAAACAAAGATTGAGCAAAGCGAAAGTAAATGAACTGGTAAACCTCGGCACTCCAGAAATGCTTCAGTGGGCCCTTGAGGCCTATCCTAAATCACTTGCATAACTCGTATTCATGATTTATTCCCCATTCAATACTTATGGGTAGGGACATTTATTGCAGCAATACCTTTTGCCATTTAAGATTTGATGGTCCTACAAGTCAACGAATGTATTTTATGGATGCAAATAAGAGGACGTTACGGGTTTCTCTAAACTCTTACAATGTTTGTTTATTAATGTATTTCCGTTTCTTGTAATTGATTTGTATGCATTGTAAATTTCGTGAAAGAAATTGAGGACTTTTTGTAAATTTAGTGTTAAATTATAATCAAATTTATACAAAAATTAAATACAAATTTCGATTTTTCTAAATCGGATCAAAGATTTTGATTAAATTTTAGTTGTTTGCCTATAAGTACACAAAAGAAATGAATTAGTCGCCATTTCTCAAAAATCCCGGATCGTTATTTATTGATTACAAAACAAAAACTCAGCCATGGTGTTGTTTTAAAATACGCAATTTCTCAAAACTAGCTCAACCGATTTAATTTAAATTTTTAGCGAAATGAAAAGATTAGTAGATCACGTGATAAATTATTTCGGTTCAGAAATAGTTAACAACAAAATATCCAAATTGAAACTTGACAGTCGATTTTAATGGAATACGGTTTACGCTGAGACGTGTTTATCGCACAAGTGTCGTCGATTTAAACAATTTATTATTTTATTATTATTTTTTTTTAATAAAGTAACGACTATTCTTCTTAAAGTAGTGAACCTTCTTGATTATTGATAATATTCAAAATCAAATTATTTGGGGAATTGGTAACAAAAAAGCATAAAAACACACGTTGCAAAGCTGAACCTAAATAAATTATCAAACTAATAAAAAGTTTCTCATTGAATTAATAATTAAACTAAAAAAGTTGATATTTTAATTTAAAATTTTGAAATTTTAATAATTTTTTTTAATTTATGGAAATTTAGGTATTTTAAAAATCATTTCCACATAATTACTTAACTATAAAGATCTATGTAATGAAACTTTACTTAAATAAAATTTTTGAAGATATGAATATAAGTTTTTGTAAAACTGAAAATATTATTTTCATTTATTTTGAAAATACTAAATATTCTACCTATCTACAATGGAATGATTCGTTGACAAGTGGCAGTGAAAATCTTAAGTCAATAATTGGAACTTGACAGGCAATTTATTTTATTTGTCTTTTTAATCATAATCCATCACTTATTGTTTGACTCTTCCGACTTTTCTAAATCAAGATAAACAATCCAAACAAACAAAACACACACAACTGTTGTCCAAAAAAGTACGCAATATTTATCAATGTAGTAAAATTTTTTATTATTTATTGGGAAATATCAGATGTTCTAATGTTAATACAAAGTAGACTTACAACGGTTGGAACATAATATCAAGAAATCGTGAAATATAGACAGACGAATCGCGCAACACTAGTTACGTTTTTCTTTTCACTACTCCTCCCGATATGTTATAACTATAGTATAAAGTAGAACTTTGACCATTTTAAATTTGTTATTCAAAATTTTCAATAATATCCACGATTTCTTTTATTTTTTTTTAAATTTACCAGTCACTTACACCCTTTGTATTAACAGATCCGTTCATATATTTAATGTAATTACCATTTGTTATCTTTATTTCTAATATAAATATTGAACTATTAGAAATAAACTTGGGGGTGTTTTTAGGATCTTGTAAGGTAAAAACTTTTGTCGCACATGATAAAACATTATCAGGAGGTGAGTGACCTTCAAAACAGTTTACCCCCCCCCCCCTTATCTCTTGTTCAACCTTCGATGTTCGAAGGGTGCTCTCAGAATCAAAATTCTTATTTCCACTAAATTTAATATTGTTGTTAAATAGACTCCAACTGTACAAATACCTATCCAATTTATCGTTGACATTAAACTAAACTTCTATCCGTCCGTCGACCTACCCATTTTCATTGATGGGTTTAAACATGGATAAAAGTGTGTATAAATGTCCTAAAGCGATTTATTTTCCGTCTGTCTCGTCATTTTGTTTTTAAATAACAAGATATAATTCCAGAACGAAAAGACATGAATACCAAATTTTGAAGAACTTTTTAAACTGTTAATTTGTAGTTTCTCAAAAAATCTAGTAATTTTTCAATTAACTGTTTTATACTTTTATAATAGCTGACATTTAAATTGTTTTTTTTCTCTCTCTATAATTTAAGTTTAAACACTTTAAATAGCCGCTATTTTGAAACATTTTAGTAATAAAATAAATTAATGCCTACGTAAGCTTCTTAATACGTAGAAACTGACCTGATAACTAAACAAATAAAACAGCATTTTATTATTTTTTTCACGAATATATAAGAATGTGCTTAAAACATTGGAAAAAGAATCAAGTATCCTAAATTTCATGAAAATCTGCTAAATTTACAATTGTATTCAACTTTAACATGTATGTTGGAAGAAGCACTATGTTAGGTTATGTTAGGTTAGGTTAGGTTGGTACTATTTTTTACTTACCTTAAATCTGAAAATGTATATTATATTAAACAATATACTAACTTACAAATCCGCAAATGAATCAATGAATGTCTAATACCACATTCCAAAGCAGAAAAACTAACCTAGGCATGCTTGAAATTATTTCATAGAAGATCAAAGCAAGATGTAGGCTAAGTTTATATAGAAACATTAAATGTAACACTTTATACACAAATAAACACAAACTTTACACATATCACTATTATTTAAACGATTAAGAAACGCTTTACGAAAACATAACCTAAAAGTAATGTAGACTACCGAGTCCTGTCTACAACTACCGAAGTCAATCATCTGAAAGAGTTAGACTTTGATAGGAAGAGATAAGACATTGCTATGGCAGTGTGGTTCAGTACGAAAGGTAACCGCGACCTCGTCATTATGTGAAATATCAGACTGTTAGTTTCTTGCAGATAACTTCTTAGTCAAATAATCACTTTTAAAACTGTTGCACAAACTTTCTGAGTCATCGATCCCCAAAACCAATTAAAAAGAGCTGCAAATAATTATCACCAACAATATCAAATCAGTGGTTGTCTAATAAAAAGCGAAAAGGAATCGTGCACTATATTTTAAAACAATATTCATATATTTGAAAAAGAGCTTCACTTCTTTCGCTCGTGCCGTAAACAGATAGGTTGTATTTGAATAAAAATAGTTTTAATAACGGTAATTAAAATTAATTTAGGTTTTTTGTCAATTATTTTTAAAACAAAATATATTTTTACTTGTGACTTTTCGTAGAGGTTTGGGTCATTATTATTCATATTTCACGAAAATCAAATGAAATTTATGTATATGTTAAATGTTGACCTTGACTTATGAGAAAAACTATACAGTATAACCAACACACAGAACACAATTCTCACAAAAAATACGCCAAAGTATCAGACGCGTTTGAAACGCCTGAAATACTGTGAAATTTATGTAGTTGATTTTCAGATTTAACACATTTTATAACAGCCCCTTGGCCGAGTTTTTTGTATGAACCGGCACATTTTTGGAGAGATGGCAAGAATTTCGTTTTGTATCGGACCTTAGAGGTATACTTGAGAAAAATATTATGAAAATTCGCGATTAACCGTCTGTATTATGTTATATATACATACCAGATGTGTAGAAGGACATTCTTGTGTGTAGATCCTAAACAGATACCATCTAAAAAAGACTTTTTTTTAAATCCAGGTAACTTCAAAACTAATATCTTCTTCTCTTTCATCCATCACTACATCTCAAGGTGATTATTGGGCTCACAATCGGTCTCTTTCTACAATCCAACGCTGCATTTCTCAAGATAACAATTAACTATTTCCTTATGTCCGCTTCTATCTCGTCCTTCCATCTATTACGATGCCTTCCTGGAATTCGCTTTCCTTCCAATTGGGTTTTATAAATATTTTGTTGGGATTAAGGGTAATATTAGTGTTAGATTAGATTGTTTGTTAGATAACATTTTATTCCAAGTCCTTACGTTGTTGTCAGACCATGAACAATAGTCGCAACGAAAGATAGGCAATCGCTGAATTGCAATTTCTAAACGTGTATACGGAAGAGTTGAGGGTATTATTTAGGCATTGGGATAAATGAGATCGAGGTCAGTTGTCGGCAGAGAGGACAGTCGTGGGACGGGCCAGTTGTAACAGTAGATTACCGGAGGGTCTCAACAGCTGAGGGATGTTAAGCGAAACAGCCGCAATTGTTGACATAACAGCAGGAATCCTTGAATGCGGTAGCTAAGGGCCCTGACACATTTGGGACTTCACGGAGAGAGATAACAGAGTAAGCATACTTTGTTCTTTTGCAACTATTTAGCATTCTTTTCAAATGTTCAATCCACTTCAACATGTGGATATCAAAGCTTCAACATCGGTTTTTTGACCCGTCAAATAACTTTTCCTTATTATGTATTAGAGAAGGTCTAATAACATCATACAGGAAAACTGTCTATAATTTTTCGGACGATATTATTAACTTTTTTAAATTACTAGCTACGTAATTGTTCTTCGTTCTTGTTGTGTAAAGCTGAAAAACCTATAGATCATATTGTCTTACAAAAGAAGAGAAGAACATAAAATAAAAACCCTTAACCCTCGAGTACTCTAACACCCTCAAGAGCGGAGAGATAAGAAATATTAAATAGCTAAACCAAGATTAGATAACAAAGGTATAGGTCCAGCTATAGTGCCCTTTGGATTGTCACTAAATAAATCCCTGAAGATAACATAATTGTCAAAACAAAATCTGTTATGAAATAAATAAACACGCTGTTAAAGAGCAGAAAACGTATCTAATCCAAAATTACCACTTTCTTTGATTGTAAATTAATAAACTGTATCCAAAGTAGAAAATAAATACGATCTTGCTTTAAATTAACATTCAGTGCCAAATAATGATAAATAAATAAAGTGATGCATGTTGGAACTGTTTCAAATATAACTACTATATAACATTTATTTTTGTTTTGTATAATATCCGTATCTTTCTTTGCTGTAAATTCCTGGAATTTAACATCATCCTAGCTTTGAATTTTCATTCAAAATGAATAAAACATTTGTATTCGTTAATTATTCAAGAATAGCTAACAAATTCATTTTTTATATAAAACCCAGAGCTTTGCGAGAGTCAAGTAAGCTACTTCGCAAGTTGTGAAGAACTCCAGATGTTATTATTTGCATGATCTGTTTACTTTCGTATTTCTCTGATGGAGGCGAGGCATGAATTTAGTTGTAAATAAATTTTGTTATTGTTTAAAGGTGAAAACCCCTTCGATCATCATCACGATGTAATCTAAGCATATCTTCTCAATATAATGCTTAAATAGTTGGTTACTTTAGGAAATGTTAAATTGTATTAGTCAAAGTTTGTTTAAAACGTTGCTACACAGGTTTTCTGCACATCGTGTCTACAAGATGGCCTCATAGAAGTGTCGTTTTAAAACTCCCCACTCGCTTCGTGCGTGTCAATGTTTCAGCCCTAACGAGCCACGTAGCTATGTAATGAAACCTCAACTCGCTTAGCTCGTACCAGTAATTCGGCCTTGACAGATTTCGTAGCTATACAAATATCACATTTTCTTGGGAGGTTAGTTTTCTAAATTACATTTTTGACAATAACTTCGCTATTTGTCGTCGTAGAGATATTGCGTTGGTTACCATTGCGTGGAGAATTGAAATATACATTTTTTTATCTAATTTATTGTTTTATAATATGAACGAGTCAAGATATATGAACGGAAATCTGTTTAATATTCGTATAGCTATTAATTAGATTTTTAAACAATCAATAGAGTTTTATATGGGCACATTACACTAAATTTCATGTTCTTGATGTTTGTGGCCGCTGTCGTGCTTATCTACAGATGACAACGGGTGGACAGCATGACGAAAATCATTTTTTCATGAAACACGATGAACAATCAAAGAATGGAGGTCGAAATTTTTGACGATTAACAAACTTACCCCTATACTTCGTGTGGTTAGTAGATTAAAAGAAGAAAATATCATAAAATAAATACCCCTTGTCCTTGAAGTCTTTAAAAGCGTCAGGGTAATAAAAGAACAAGAGTTGGTTAAATCAGACCTGATAGGAAACACAAAAGAAAGAGATATATTTCAAAACTATTTAAAAAAGGTGTAATCCAGCTAGGATTTCCAACACTTAATTACTCTACTGGATAATTACTCTACCCTTTGGTCTACCAATACAATACAACATTTCCCACGAGGCCCTATAAACCAAATTTTGCACATTTCCTTAATAATATCTTGTATTATATTGTATGATGGAGGTAGGTAAGTACCATCAACAGTTTTATCTATAAGTAGAGAACAAACTAATACAATATACACGCTATCTCTGTAACTTGGATAAGCTCTTAACTGAAAATTAAATAATATAATTTATTTATAGAATAATAACTAAACCAGTTTAGTTTTAACTTTGTTTTAAAATGATTCATATTCACATTCGTTCTCTTTAATATCCTCCAGGAAGATTTAAATTAAATTTCAACTTAATTTGTTTCTCAATTACACTCTTAAGCGCTTCCTTTTCTTGTGCTTCCCTTTGCATTAATGTAATTGAATAATCGTCTACAATTAAACCCTTCTTCAATGAATCATATTCTTAAATAACGTTTAGCTTTACTTCATTGTCTTAGTGATTTATAAATATTGCACTAAGTTTTTCATCCCCAAAAACCAATAAAAAAGTGCCGTCGCGGGACGCCTGGAAGATGTGAAACACCAAAATTCATTTTTATGAAAAGTATGCAAAAGAAAAAATGGTATTTGAAAATAATTATAAAGAAAATAATAAATCAAATATATATATATATATATATATATATATATATTTAACATACCACGGTTTTTAACGGACTAAAAAGTGTAAAATCATTTTTCATGGCACTTCTACAATTTTGAGGAGAATCGTTAGTGGCTATGGATATATTTGGAATACTTGGAGAGAAAAACGTGGGTCGCAGGCAATCTATGATAGTTAAGGAGGAGTAAATAAATTAAATTACAGTGAATCTCATTTCCAATTCCCTGAAATTAGCTGTGAATTCATCCGGATTATCTACTTGTATTATTTACTGGCTGCGCCTCACGTTTTTCTCTCCAAGTATTCCAAATATATCCATAGTCACTAACAACCCTCCCTCAAAATTGTAGAAGGGTCCGTTTTAAAAACGTGGATTTTCAAATTCCACGTGGGTAGACAGACAAACAGATATGACGGAAACCGAACTAATAAAAACGTGGTAATAAACAATTGTTTAGATTGTTTTTTTAAATGAAACAATTATTATATTTTTACAAAAAAAATAATATTTTCAGGTGTAACGTCAGTAATAGTAACTGTCTGGTGGTATTAAAGCGACAATTCGTCGATGATAACTGAAATATGCGACGAAAGTGTTACACATAAAGTTATCAAGGTATCTAATGAATACTGGATCTATTGTCGCGAATCTAGATGTAGATTCTCTTGGGTAGTTATTAATGTGGAACTGAAATTCTTTTTTAAGGATAGAAAAATGGCATTCATTCATATTTAAAAAAAAATTACATTAAAAAATCCTGCAAAAATTAATGGTTCGTGTAAACGTTTTTCAAAAACATTCAACCTCTAAGACTCTATAGAAGTAATCTCTCGTGAAAAAATGAAATGATATCACTGATTTCTCTATTAGATGAAATATACACAACAAATATAAGAACTTCTTTTTCATCTTCCATTATAATATATATCTTACAATAGACCAACAATATCAATAGCAATATATTTTATTTTTTTGTTATAAGAAAAATCATAATTTCTTTGAGTTCTTTGAATTATAAGTTCGTAGACCATTATGAAACAATTTTGAAAGTGTTTTAAATTTGATTTTGTGATTTTACATACAAATTTAGCTGTCATAGCAACCAAATAGAAATGCATACTTAAAATAGGTAATTACATCCATTAATTTTATAATTTACCACAAAAAAATAGGTTAATCCTAGCATAGACCAATGTGTAGAAAATTAGAATGATTTTTAAACGTAATTTTGCATACGAATTGCGTTACTATAGCAACCAATATAACAATGCACACTTAAAACAGCTGATTAAGTCCAATAAGTTAAAATTTAATAGTATTTAATATCTTCAATATGTATTAATAGTGACTGTTTTGACAGATACCAGAATAGAGCTGTTAATGTTTGTTAATTTTTTTAAAATATAAAATAAAATTGACATTTCACATTTTTTCGCAAATATAACAAAACTTTTTTTCATTGAAAACAAACTGTATGAAAATCGGCCCATTAGAACTCCAGAAATAGGCATGTCGCCAAAAACCATTTCATAAACCCCCTCAAAAATGGCCTTGTGATCCTGGATTAGGTCACACGGTCACGTTCTAAATATAATTCATTATCAGACCCTAAGCTTTCCATCATATCATCACAATTTCTGTAGGCCCTGAGGAGTTCTTCAGCGAATATATTTAGGGTCTGATGAATTATATATATACGATAAATTCCGATAACAACTAAAATTAAAAACTGAAAATAACCCAAACTTCAGCTCTTGATATTTTAAAACAAAAATTTACCTATATTTTATTAATTGAATAAAAAAATAGATTAATCAAAATTTCTAATTGGTGATGGGTCAACAATTTGCCTTGTTATTTGCGGCTATATCAGTTTTGATGTCCCTTGAATATTATTTGTTTATTTATTTAATTATGTCTGTCGTATGTGCAGTGCACTACAGCCCAAACGTATGAACTGATTTCAATAAAATTTGTTTGATGGGCATATTAATACCTACGATTTTTTAATTTTGACAACTCAAAGTTTGGGTGCCATAAAAACACAGAATTACGATTTTCTCAAAATCAACTATTATTATTTTGATAAAGTGCAGTCTCTAAAAATCAAATAAAACTTATTGGAATTGCAGGATCGTGAGTAATTAGTAAAAATATAAAAATCCGCTATAGAACTGTTATAAAATACGCAATTTCTCAAAATCAGTTGTACCGATTTCGTTTAAATTTAAAACAAGTATTAAGATGACACAATCCCGTGTTCAAAATCACAAATAAACAATTACGATTATGGAATAATTGGTTAAAAAATGGATACTGACCCATATCGTTTTTTAATGAAACCTATTTTTACGTGTTCGATTTTAGTCAAAGACACGTTTAATCGCAGAAAACACGTTCATGACAAGTTTAGTTCATATTTAAATATATACATTTATTTTACTGAACTTAGGCCTACATGGATCCTTTTCACTTTTATTTTATTATTATTTTTTTAAATTTTATTATTATTTATTTTTTTATCATAATCAATATCTTTAAGTTCAATAATAATACTCTAATTTTAATAAAGTCTTACGTTTAGCTAAACACTCTTGCAAGGATGTAATTTCATTGACCGTTCACTTAAATATTGATTTAATTTCCAAGAATCGAAAGTAATTGGGTCTCATGAATCACACAAGAGATTACAGTTCTTAAAGCTCAGCAATCTGAATGGAAACCAATTATATTCATTCCTTTTAAATATTTTCTTCTGCAGTACAAAACATAAAGAAATTTATGAAGGGGTATTCATTGCTATTGACTTATTGAACAATGCGATGATTTTTTTACGAATTTATTAAAACACATCGTTTGTACAGATGGAATAATAAAGGAATATATTTTTAGAATTACAAATAAGGTAGCAGTTATTTGTGATAACTATTTATCTATTTACGTGTATAAAATAGAACAGCTGTTACGTCATCTGTATAAAGACAAAACTCTCTCATTCATCATCGATTTCCTTATCACGTATCCTCAAATCCAAATAAGAGCCAACCAAAAATGTCAGTTCGGTAATTGAATATGAAAAATATTTATATATTTAATTAGGACTTAAGCTTGCCTCTCTCGTGCTATAAAAAGTCTCCAGTGTAAATATAATTGGATTAAAACTCGAACTAAATTATCGGTGTCAATGTTTATTTTTGTTGTTTTGCTCATTTTTCTTGAATATTTCTTACTTATAATTTTGTACACATTTTTCAGTCATATATCTTCATATTACCCCTAAATTTGAACGAAATCAACTAATCCGATTTTGAGAAATTACTTCTTTTATCTGATTATCCACATAACCAATATTTTTTGTTTAACAATGACTTAGAAAGCTACATTTTTAGAGATGGGCGACAAATACGTTTAGATCAAACTTGTACCAATACACTTGAGCAAACTTTTATCAAAATTGTACAACTGATTTTGAGAAAATCGGAATTGTCGTTTTTTTCTTATTACAGGTATCCTTAAATTTTAAGTTACCAATAAAATAAAATATTTCATATATCATATAACTTTCAGACGTGCAATCTGGGAAAGTAAAATGTCGATTTTGTTTGTTTTCATTGTTGCTAGAAAATGTCTAAAAACTCTCAGTCATCATCACCTTATAAAAAAAAAATGAAACAAGAGTATAAAATAAAGACCCTCACCCACAGATATTTAGCGTCAAGGTCGGAAAAGAGCAAGAATTTTTCAAGAGAGACCAGATAGGATTGATGAAAGGAAGGGATCTTACGAAAGAATACTTGAAGAAAGGTGTAAAACCAACTCGAGTTTGTTTTAATATAACACCAAACAATCAAACACACGATATATTTAATAGTTATAAGAAGGAAGAAGTAACAAGAAGGAAGAATAACACACAATAATCGAAAATTTACTGAACTCCTATTCAATCACATTTCCCATAAATAAATAATAATCTAGAAAGAAAGATGATTAAAAAATATCTATACCATTTTTAAAACTCAATTTATTAATGACTGCAAACAAATAAAACAAACAATTGTATATCAAATTATATTTTCTAAATGTATGAATATCTCTTTCTCTCACTCTATAGTGCTTTGTTTAATTTTCTCCAACTGAGGAACACTGCGTACTCGATGAGCTCATTTTGAATCAGAAGAATAACACCAATCGGCGTAATTACTGTTCCTGACCCAGAAATGGCGGCTTCCCAGCAATAACAATCCAGAGCTAAGAATAAATTACACAGAGATTATTTATTGGATGCAACTACAGAGGTTTACAAACGTAATATAAAAAAGAAAAATGTGACAATAGAATAAAACAAAAAACCTCAGCCCTCTGATACTCGTGTTGGTCAAAGGAGGTCAAATAAGAAGTGAGGATGCTAACGTGACTACATGAAGAAAGTTGTAGAACCAGCTGTGATTCTTTGGTTTGAAAAATAAATCGAACATTATCAAGCATGAAACAAACTGAATAAATCAAAAAGTGTATATTTAACATACAATAAACGTATATATACACTGACTCCCTGTTCAATTATATTTCTCATAAATAGAAAACAACATTGAAAGAAAGATGATTAAGAAACATTTCTAAAACTCAATTTATTACCGACTGTAAACAAACAGAACAAACAACTGTATATCAAATTATCTTGTCTAAATGTATTAAAGGGATCTCTCTCTCTCATTCTATCGTGCTTTGTTTGAATTGATTCAATTGAGGAATACTACGTACTCGACGAGCTCCATTTCAAGACAGAAGAATAACACCAAAAGGCGTAATTAAGGTTCCTGCCCCAGTAATGGCGGCTTCCCAGGAATAACAATCCAGAGTTTAGAAAAAATTTAACAAAGATTAATTATCGGATGCGACTACGGGGGTTTTACAAACGGAAGACAATTTTAATGCTTCATCTTTTATTATGCTTTTTAATGGTTATTAATGGGCGTCTCTTTTGTTTGATAATGTGACATTAAAATGTAACAGGGAAATTCTCACCACTGGCGGGGAAACATGAATAAAAGCCGGTTTCGCTATAAATTGTAGAAATACCTCTGCGCACGTTAAGGTGTGTCATCTTGCTCTGATGAATGGCGTGTCATCACACGGTTAATTATGAGGCTTCACCTGCGTACCGGACTGAAATTCATAGAAACAGTCGTCAATTTTCTTGCACGAAAATGAAAATTAATGACATTTAGATCCATCAATCAGTCCAAATTATAACTGGGGGGAGGGGAGAGTGGGGATTCATTTGTACAATGGTGAAATTTCAAATTGTTGATTTACAAACTGCTAAATGATATTAATTATTCGCTTTACGAACTGTAAACTTAGTGTTTAGTATTTAATTCCAAAACATTCATTCCACAAAACAATCTAACTAATTCTCTCAGTCCTACTTTTATCTTCGTATCCCCTTCTCTTTCTCTTGTTGTCTTACCATCCCCTCTGTTCTCTTTTCACCTACCTTTATTCCATCAATCTCTTTATCTTCTATCTTTATCTCCATATTCCTTTTTTTTCTAATAATTTTTACTTTCATATATACTAATCAACATTATAGTGAGTAATATGGGGAGCTTCAAAATACCCTCAAGAAGTTTATTTATATTGAATACAGGTGTGGCAATCATGTGGTCTCTGGGTGGATCTACACCTTTTTCAACTAGTCTTAGGTCTCTCTGTTTATGTTATCACGACGCTATCTCCTACTCTCTCTGTCTGACATACTGTTATCCGCTCTCATTTATCTTTACTTCAAAGCATATTCTCTCTCTCTCTCTCTCTCTCTCTCTCTCTCTCTCTCTCTCTCTCTCTCTCTCTCTCTCTTTCTCTTCCATCCTCTCTCGATTTCATGAAAAAGGTCTATTTTAAAGAAACTTTCCACTTTATTTTTGACACTAATTTATTCCTTTTTAGAATCTATTTTTACTGTCCTACAAAACAGAGCCAAACAAATATTATATTCTTTTACTTTTATAAATATCAAGTGTACCGTACAATTTCCGACATAATTAAACAAGATGAGGTATATTAAACTTCTATTAATGTTATATAAAGGCCATTACACTGTCATTGGTAACAGAACTGTAATGCCAAAGCTTTAGTAAAGGCCTCCAGGCTACACTCCTGATATTAACACTCGCTCCACTTGGCTTACACCTCTCTCTAACTTTATTACATTAAGTTCGGTTGACCCTACCCCCCACTTCTCGCCCTTCACGTTTCCAAAAACGTCGTAAGTATAGTTTCCTTAGAATATGATGTCATGGATGTATTAAATTATTTTAAAACTCATTACTAAATATATTCTTAAAAAAACAAAACATATTATGAATTCTAGTGATGTATGCAGTGTCTCCGGTAATCTGGTACTTTTCAATTCAGAAAAAGCTAGATTTGGGTACTAGTAATTTTAAAATTTTCCATTCTTTAATATTGTATTTAAATGTCGCTGATAATGCTACTTTGAATTAATTATAAAGATTAAAATTAAGTAATATTTAATTCTGAAAAAAAATATAGAGTTATAATGTAAAATTATAACTATTAAATCAATTTGGCAACAAATATTTTTTATTTTACTTGAATATAACAATTTCTGTTGCAACGAAAATATAATAAACGATTTATTCTAAATAATAGCTTCGGAAATTAACGGGGGAAAACTACAATTGAGGTTATAAAGCTGTCATGTTCTCAAATTGGGACTTTGAAGATTGTGTCCATATTTCAATGGTGGCAAATTACAATTAATTATAACTAAACTTCAGTGTTTTAATTAGAAATTTTTGTTTTAAATAATTTCAATCCTTTTGTTATAAATGAAAAATAAACTCTGCACAAACTTTCTCAGTTGACTAATTTCCAAGTCCAAATAAAAGTAACCTAACTATTCGTTACTAATTATGTCAGGTAGATAGTTGTCAAGTAAAAAGAAAAAATAATCATAGAAGCCTTGTTTTGTAAAATAATTAATATTTGAATAAAACTTAAACTTTTTTTACAGGAGCCACATACTCGTTGTAAATCGTATTGGAATAAAATCAAAATAATTACAACGGTCAAGCTTCATATTTTATTTTTGTCAATTATTCCTAAACTGTAATCTTTGTCTACTTGCGATTTGGCACAGTGATTTAGGCCATTAATCTTATTATTAAATCAAAATTTTAATACAAATTAAAAAAGGTATGTTGAGATATTTACTATTGTGAGATGGAGACGAATACTTTTCATTCGACATTTGTAGGCTAACAAAATGTGATCAAAATTCATAAACGGATTTTATGATAGTCGTAATTTTGGTGTTTTTCTTTCTTTTTACAGCTTTCCTTAATTTTTTAGTTAACAATAAATTGAAGTTTTTATACATTACGTAACTTTCAATAAACTAAGCATATGCGGGAAATTTAAAAAAAATCAAAATAAGCATTACTTTATAAAAAATAAAAGAAGAATATAAGAGTATAAAATAAATACCTCTAATTCTCCAATAGTATCAGAGTTGGAAAAGAACAAGAATTAGTGTGAATGACCGGATATAAAGGATGAATGGGAGTAGATACAACACAAAACTATTTGAAGAAATGTGTAGACTTACCTAAGTCTTCGGGTTTGACAAAATAAAATCATACAACAATACAACATATAAAAACAAATTAAAAGAAACAAGGAGGAAGACGAACATACAATACACATAAATATACCGACCCAATTTTTAATCAAATTGCCCATAAATAAATAACAATCTTGAAAGAAAGATAATTAGGAAACATCCTTCACATTTCCAAAACTCAATTTATTACAGAATAAATAAATAGAACAAACAATAGTATATCAAATTATATATAAATGTATGAAAGGGATCTCTCTCTCTTTCTCTCTCTCTCTCATTCTATCGTGCTTTGTTTGAATTGATTCAATTGAGGAATACTACGTACTCGACGAGCTCCATTTCAAGACAGAAGAATAACACCAAATGGCGTAATTAAGGTTCCTGCCCCAGTAATGGCGGCTTCCCAGAAATAACAATCCAAACTTTAGAAAAAATCTAACAGAGATTAATTATCGGATGCGACTACGGGGGTTTTACAAACGGAAGACAATTTTAATGCTTCATCTTTTATTATGCTTTTTAATGATTATTAATGGGCGTCTCTTTTGTTTGATAATGTGACATTAAAATGTAACAGGGAAATTCTCACCACTGGCGGGGAAACATGAATAGGAGTCGGTTTCGCTATAAATTGCGGAAATACCTCTGCGTACGTTAAGGTGTGTCATCTTGCTCTGATGAATGGCGTGTCATCACACGGTTAATTATGAGGCTTCACCTGCGTACCGAACTGAAATTTTTCTAGGAATAGTCGTCAATTTCCTTGTGTGGGTTGATTTGTACGATGGTAAAATTTCTAATTACTGATTTGAAATTTGTAAGTTATATTAATTATTCATGCTATGGACTGTAAACTTTAGTATCTAGTCTTTAACGTAAATATTAATTCCACAAAACAACCAAACTCATTCTCTCAGTCCTTCTTTTGTCTCTCTCCCGCTAACTCTTCTCTCTCTCTGTCTCTCAATTCCCCTCTCTCTTATATTTCTGTCCAGTGTCATTCTATCACTCTCCTTTCCCATTTTCTCTCTCCTTTCTCCTTTTATTTCTTTTAATTTATATTTCAATAGCTAATACAATCGGCTCTGTAGTGTTTATCATTCTGGGGCTAGTTTAAATCACAGACAAGACAATACATTTTATTGTTAAAGAAACCGATAAATCGACCACGCAGGTGTTACAAAAGACCTAATTTATCAAAATCAGTTCTACTATTAACGTCGTCAATCTTTCGTGGTATGTGAAGTTTGTATAGCTTTTTCTCCAGGAGACCGTTACTAGGATACTCTTAGTAGGAGAATAAAGCTAGGGTTCGGGGGCCAAATAATTACAATGCTTTTCCTTACAATAGTCTTTAGTTAGACTTACCAAACTAAGGGTTTCTTATATATAATAGCTCTAGGCTGTACCACTAAGTGGTCTAGGTAAGGTTATTTGGAGGAAAGAGGTCGCACCAGAAAAAAACTCAACACGCTACCGGACCCGAAGTGAGATAAGGATATCTCGGAAGAATCTCATCTCGCTACTCCACAGGAGAACGTAAGGAATATTTTCAGAGGAAGCTGAACATGCTACAGCACCTGAAAGAGAGATGAGAGATATATCTGAGGAAGCTCAATTCGCTACCGTATTTGAGAAGGTTAGGTATCCCTTCATAACGCCACTCTCCCTTCTGATGAAGGATGTCTCGGACGGAGTTCAACATACTAGTAACCTTACCTCAGAAATCGCTTCATAGGAAACTCACCTGAAAGGAAGGGGGAAGGACCTACTAAAATAGGACTCAGGAGAAGATTGTCTAATGGGGTTGACCACAGTCAATTTATAGCAACCGTCTCCCTCACTATTTTTATCTTAAACTTAGTCTATCTACTTATCTTGTTTACACAGTTCAATTTACTTAGGCTTGAAGATCCAACATTTAACAATCGTTTGTTAACTTTACTTCTTTGTAACAAATATTTAACGTTACAAGATCAATGATCAAAAAATATACGGTTCATGCATAATTGTAAAAAAATAGAACTAATCATGGCTGTAACCATTAAAGCAAGTAGTAAATTAACAAATATTTAAATTTAGGGCGAGTGTAGCAATCTTTACGTCTCATAAGTGAAGCGAGATTTAAGCTAGTTTTTAATATATAAATATTTGTTCAAAATATTTTTACACAAACGTTTGCAATAATTGCAATAGACTAATAGAATAATTTGTAATAGACTAATCAATTAAATTCCATAAGAAATATATAGGGAAGACTTCTGTATTACATAAAATGTTGTTTTTTAGGTAACGCCAAAGGTTTTTATTATCGTTAGTAATTGGTTTAGTAGAAGAGTGTGTGAGAAAGTTAGTGCAAAGTTCATGGAATTTTTAATTATGTTTAATAAACACTATCAGAGATATATTCAAAAATGTATATCTATTATATTAGAGAGAAAAAATACCATTAATTCAAACTTAGTTACAGCAATACAGAACAGTTTCAAATTACAATAAGCACAAGTATAAGACACTGTGGTTATTCAAGTTGAAGTTCCCAAGAAATTAGCAAACTCTAAAGAAAACCTTGAGAACTGGCTCAGAGTTTCAAGGTAAAATACACGATTTAAAAAAAGGAACGTCCAATCATAAAACGACCACGAATATTAACCTATAAAATCCAGAGGAAATAGAAAGCTAATTTTAAATGATTAACCACGTAGAGAATAAGGGAGGAGTGTCCCCAACATCCATAACTCGTACAAGATAAAGGGGTAAGACCAAATGTCTTACAATACAATTTTATTAAGGATCACAATGTATGGGTTAACCATGGTAAGGAAGTATTGAATTTAACGATTTCTAACGTATGATGTACATTTTTCTTTATCTAGTTTTTTCACATAGTCATCCCTCTCTTTCATCTTTCCTATCAAGTTTCTCAACCAACTCTTGCTCCCTTCCGACACTGATGTTATTAGAGTATTCGAAGGGTAGTAGTTTATATTTAAAGGGATTTATTTAAATTAGAGGCGACAACAACAGGGACGTTTTTCCTCTTTCATATCAACAATAATCAATATACTTTGATATAAAAACGTAAATTAGAATTTGTAATAATTTATAGACATTGTTATTTACATTTTTTAATTGTCTAATGCAAGAGTATAATATACTCTGGTATTTGTTACAATATTTGAAACATTATAGTATTTGGCCCAAATAACAATTGAACATTATTTTTTCTTAAATAAATATTGAGCTTGACTTGTGAGATAATATTAGATAAAAAATATAAAAAACTCGAACACAAGATCTCACAAAAATTACGTAAAATAAACGGTTTTTATCTATTATATTTTCTAAGTTATTAAAAAAATATTTGTATGTTTTTTTTTGTTTTACCTTTGATAAATGTAAACTCACTGTAGAGTTTACCTTATTTATATGTTAAAACATGTTTATTTATCTAAAATTCATAAGGTGTGTTCTATTTATAAGATTACAAATCCAGTGACACTTTGTATATGTAGTAGAAATATTTAAAATCAGAACCTTTATTAAATAATTGAAAAGTAAAAAGTAAATGTGGGTGTATTTTTGGAATTTACAGTTATTAATAATTAAAACTAATAAATAATTAATAATAGTAAAAACCGTGCGCGCGCGAAGGGAGGGGCTGATTTCAGCGCTATCTTTAAAAGCCATAACACGGTCAATTTTAACCGTTTATGGTTAAACTAGTAAAAATTCAAATTTTATTGAATGTTATGATCATTAAAAGTTGTGTGAAACATTTTATTTCTTGTGAAAATCATGTATTAAGAAAAAATCATGCAAAAAATATTTTCAACCTTTTCACTTCTCTCTTTAAAAAACGACTCATCGCAGACTTCACAGATTTCTAAACTCCACAGTTTATTTTTTTGACATTAATTTATTCCTTTTGTAAAATCTATTTTTACTGTCCTACAAAACAAAGCCAAACAAATATTATTTTGCATTCTGTTGCTTTTACTTTTATAAATATCAAGCGTACCGTACAATATCCGACATAATTAAACAAGATGAGGTATATTAAACTTCTATTAATGTTATATAAAGGCCATTACACTGTCATTGGTAACAGAACTGTAATGCCAAAGCTTTAGTAAAGGCCTCCAGGCTACACTCCTGATATTAACACTCGCTCCACTTGGCTTACACCTCTCTCTAACTTTATTACATTAAGTTTGGTTGACCCTACCCCCCACTTCTCGCCCTTCACGTTTCCAAAAACGTCGTAAGTATAGTTTCCTTAGAATATGATGTCATGGATGTATTAAATTATTTTAAAACTCATTAATAAATATATTCTTAAAAAAAAAACAACATATTTTGAATTCTAGTGTTGTATCCAGTGTGTCCGGCAATCTAGTACTATTTTCAACTCCGAAAGAAAGGTAGATTTGAGTGCTAAAAACTGAATATTTTTCTATTCTATAAGAATGTATTAAATGTTACTGATAATGAGTTTTGAATTATTTATAAAGATTAAAATTGAATAATTTGTAATTCTATTATTTAGAGGAAAATTTAGAGGAATCATATTAAAAAATAAATCTTAAATCTATTTCTTCAATTTGGCAACAATTATTTTTAATTTCCTAGATTGTAGCGATTTCGGGTGCAACGATAATATATGAATTGATTTACTCAAAATATTCGGTTTGGAAATTATCGGAGGAAAAATAAATTATGGTTATAAAGCCGTCGTTCTCTCAAATTGGGACTTCACATATTTTGTCCAAATTTCAATGAAAGATGATTGTTACTAACCCAAACTAATATGGTATATTATTATTATATTAATTTCAATGAGCTGCCATTTTGCACTGGGTTGAGATAGAAAGCTCTGGTTTCCACTGTTCTTCTTCTTTAATCAAGGACTTTAAAACGAGGTGTCACTTAATGGGTCTTTACATTTAAAAATTTTGAGCTGCCCCCCAAAAATCCCATTTTGGGGAAATGGGCAAAGTTGTAATAGTGACTAAAAAGTTCACTTTTATTTCCTAGAAAGGTGTCCTGAGTTTCATTTTTCTATCTTTATCCATTTAAAATTTAACAGGGTGTATCCATACTTTTGACTCACACTGTATATATATATATATATATATATATATATATATATATATATATATATATATATATATATATATATATAAACTTCAAACTTACTTTACCTGTTCCTAACCGCGTCCTCATCGTAAACACTATTAGATTACAATCAATGTTTTAATTACAGTAGTCTAGGTTAATTTTTTTCTCCCCATTTATTCTTGAACCGTAATATTTTTTAAACGAAATACTTTCCATAGGAGCTGTATTTGCAATTTTAGCTAGGTATATTCAATGATTTTCTTTATTTACTGGATTACGTATGAATACAAAATGATTAAAAATTCAATTTTCAATTTTATTTATCGGTGTAATTATTGTGATTTTGCACACTATTTTGGATAATTAATCTTAGAATTTCACTAAAATATAACGAAATCGGTAGAGCTAATTTTGAGAAATTGCGTATTGTATAACATCTAATAGCATTTTTTTTTTGTCTTTTAATGGTAACTTACTAAAGGCATTTTTGGAGAGATGGCAACTAATACATTTTACTTGGGACATTAAAGGCTACATCTATGCAAAATTGATCAAAACCGTTAGAGCCCATTTTGTGAAAATCGTTTCTTATAGCTGCTAAATTTTGAGTTATATAAAACAAATTTTAAACTCTACGAGAGATATGACCAAAATATGCCCATATATTAAATTCGAATATGGCCCTCTTTTTGGGGATGTAGAGCACTGCACAAACTATATACGATAAAAAGAAAAACATTATCCCAAACCAATTTTTTGAACTCAAGAGACATCAAAACAGAAACATCCACAAAAAAGTTAATATCGATTTTTTGACTCATCACATTACTTTCTCTAAACTATGTAAATGCGAGAAAGTGATAATTGGCAATAAAGGTATATTTCTTGAACAATTTATAATCATTTATAAGCTTTTTACAAATGTGAAAGTATCTCATTGTTGAGGTTACGTAGAAGAGAGGTTTGGTCATAAATTACCCCAAAAAATAAAGATTTTTCTATTGCATTCTATGTTTTCTATTCTATACAACTCTGTTTTATTATAATTTCCTTTGTATTTATAAAATATAATAACTGTTACTTAATTTGTTCCAGTTCCACCAATGCTGTGGATCCCACATCAGTTAGTGGGTGCGCCACTAGGTTACAATGTCACCTTGGAATGTTTCACCGAAGCACATCCGACATCCCTTAACTACTGGACTAGAGAAGATGGTGACATGATACATGACAGTAGGAAATACAAATCAGAATCAAGTATCGGAAATCCTTCGTACAAGACACACATGCGTCTAACGATTTACAGTATCAGAGAACCAGATTTTGGTACTTATAAATGTGTTGCAAAAAACCCCAGAGGAGAGACAGATGGAACCATCAGACTTTACAGTAAGTACCTAATTATAACGATTGTACTAATGTGTTGTACATGATAGTGTTATCTAAGTGTAACTGATATCTTACTAGGTATCTCTGTTTAACTGATATATTGCTAAGAACTGTGGCGATATAACAAGAATGCGAGCTTAAGTAACGTGTAATGTACTAATGGTAATTTAACTCCACCTAATCCATCAGTTTACTATCTGCTAACCTAAATACATTATCTTAGCGTGTGTAGTATGGATCACATTGTGTCAACTGAAGGGAAATTGCTGGCAAAGTGGGTAGAAGAAGTGTTACCATAGAAACGGAGTTGTACCACTAGTGGGTGCAAGTCTTCCCCGCACTCCACATCAACCATCGCCAGCATTTAAGTCATCTCGCCACAGTATCTGTTGATGTTACTAGATACCGATAACACTGATTTCTTCGGAAATATCTGTTATAATATAAACCTTATTTCATAGCTAATACGTTACTGTGTAACCAACTTACAAGTGATAAATTAATAAGTATCAGATGTAACTGATATAATATTAGTTAATTAATGTAACTCAAAGATAGGTAACCTATGTAACTAATATGTTATTATCTGGTGTCTGACAAACTCAGTTATAACAAAGTGTTATTTGAACTTATGTATAACAAGTTATCTCATTTAACTGATGTATTACTAGTTACCTCGTAGTAACTGCTATATTTTTATTTAGCTGAAAATTATTTATAAAAGTAACTTACTGAAGTTGTTATATCAGTAGGTCACTTATATAACTAGGTATATTGAAACTGATACGTAAGTAGATATCTATGTGAAACTTGTATATATCTGTTGTAACCCGTGCATTGCAAAATATAAATTTATTGACAATAATATAAAATATAATATTTTTCTCGCGTATTGCCAGTTGAAACGTGTATACACAGAGTGTTTGAAAAGATACTTGCATCCCCCTTTCCTCACTCTAAATTTGTTATTAAAAACTAAGCAGTTTGAGACAATCTTTGTTGTAGTGAAAGGTTGCTTTTACAAGCCCAGGTTTTCCAATTTTGTACTTCAGGTGCTCGTAAATGTTCAATAAATTTTGTACGTGAGTATACCCCCCCCCCCCAAATCTTAAGACGTTTATTTAATTCATTTGAAAACTCAAAAATTCGAAGTAGCTTGCAAACAAAACAAAAAATAGAAAACAAAATTGCAACTGTTGGAAATACAACTATAACTACTTTAATCCAACTTTTCTCACGATTTTACTTTAAGAACCCAAACGGAATGTATTGAACGAAAAATTGACATTGAGACTGTTATAAAATACGTCATTTTTCAAAATATGTTCAAACGATTTCGTTAAAATTTTAATGAAATAAGAACCCTAATAACACAAAACTGTGTACAAAATAGCAAGTAAAAAATTACGGTTTAGTTGTAATTAGGAAAAAAGACTTTAGACTGCTATCATTAAAAACTCCATTATAATTACACGCTGAAGCTGTCTATATGGTACAAGCAAAGCAAGTATATTAAATATATAAATACATTGTCGCAACATCCATAATTTATTTTCAATTTTTGATTGATAACTACCGAAATGAACAATTTCGTGACAATTGGTTTTACACCATTTATTAATAATGGATACATGTTGACATCCGTTTTGTGTTTTTACGCATGATTTGAAACAATAATTGTGAAATGTTCACTTTTTGTGTTTATTTATTTGTACCACGAGTAACGGTAAACCTAAAAAAATAACTACACAAAGTTTCGAGTTATAGTTTAGAGTAAATCTGTATTACACGCGTTTCTGAAATTCCGATGTAATAAACTGCAGCCAAATGTTGTTTCAAAGCGAAAATTAGTTTGTCAAACCTAATTAACAGTTCAGTTGTTTCGCTATCACTTGAATAAACATATTTTGGATATAGTTTAAATTAAAATGAACCAAGTAGTGAATTGGATTTCATTGATTGTTTCATATTAGTCAAAAAATTTCATTTTCCGTCTAGGCTGTGAAACTACTAGTTTCATATTTTGTTTAAGGATACCATTAATATAAACAGTGCAAAATATTGCACAAACTTTCTCCTCAATTAAAAAATACTAATAATAAGTTGATAGGGGTTATCACTGTCTTACACAATCACCTTAACAAGCGTAGAATGTAATACCAGCAGATTCTCTAAATGTAATTATCAAAATTTGATTTCTTGAACGTTGTATTGATATATAAAAGGTCGCTTTGCTCAGTTAATCAATTCTAAATTCCTTCGAAGCCGTACAGTTGTGATGAAGAACACTCAGTACGCTCGTATCGGTGACTGCATCTTGCGTCTCGTAGCTATTATTAATATGAAATTTTCTAGGGAGATTAGGATTTAAAATTATTTAACTTCACAATTTTTCATCCTAGAAAAGTGGTGTTTGTTTCATTACGTGGAGAAATAAACTATGAATTTTTATATTTAATTTGGTGTTTTTCCATGTATTTACAATCGAAATATGAAGATTTAAAACTGCTATAGTTAAGACCAACCGATAATTAAAATCTAACAATGCTAATTCTAAATAGTTAAATATTTAGTTCAACCAAATATGATCTAAGATTTCGTCTAACACATCTAGAGATACTAAGCACATTCACCAGCTCAAATGGTTTAGTTGTTTTGAGTCTACGAACTAAGTTCTGGTCGATAGTTAATTGCCGTGTTTCTGTATTGGAACTTTCAAAAATGTATAGTTTTGTAAAATTTTTAGAGGCGGTTTTTCGTAAATCTCTTTTGTGAATCAAATTAAAAATTAAGGAAAATCCCACCCATATGTGTACCTAACTTCAAAAGTTGGAATAATCAAGTGCATTTACGCCTAAAAATGTCATAAATAAAAAAAAGTCTTAAAATTAGGAGCTTAAACAGACGAAACCGTAAGAATTTTTTTTAATTACTACGTTGGAAAATAGTGGTAATTTTCATAGTTTGAATATTAGGTTTTTTAATTTCATAAAAAAAAGAAAGGTCTTACATTTACAGTTTTTGATAGGATGAATAGTTAATGAAATACCAATAGTGATCACCCTTTATAAATACATTTTTTTCAAACACGGCGCCCATGGTTTATATTCCCTTCCTATTGACAACTACAGAACTGACATTTTTGGTGACGATTAGTGTTTTTATTTTGTTTTGGGGATGATTGAGTGAGAAAGTTTGTGCAACATTTCTGTACCATTTAATATAATACATGCAAAAGAAGAAGTGAGCCATGAAGTTGCATAATTTCCGATATATGACAATTTCTTATATAAAGTTTCAAAATTTATATAAAGGGTAAAATCAATACATAGTATTTCTACAATAGATATTTCATAATATTTAAGGAAGGTCAAAAAACTAGATTACTTATAAATTAACAAGTCGTTTAAAGAATATGTGTCATTCAGCGATTCATTAAAAAATAAATAAAGCAAATCAAAACATTATCTCCCTGTGGTGATGAAAAGAAACCAACTTTCTGTACGTGTTTAAAAACAATAAATAATAACCAATACCAAGTTCAGAAGCAACCAAATCAAACTATTCTCAAAGTAGAAAACATTCATCAATAAGTATTTACATAAGGGCGTAAGAGTGTTCTCAGCAGAAAACATAATTGTGTAAATTGTTATTTACACTTTCAAATTACAAATTAAATGTTTTAATTGTTCAACAATTTATATAACACTTCTCAAACATTTATAGAGTGTAGAAACATATTTATAAAGCAAACATTCAGAATTATATCGGTTTGTAACCGTTGTTGTTAGGCACAATCAAATCCAGTTGAATCAATATTTTAAAATTTGGTATGCGATGTCGGGTAATGTCAGGACTATAATTTAGACAACAACAGTAGAAGTGAACACATGAAGGAGAACAAAAAGTGATAAACAAACTCTGGTCCACTCAAAGACGTATTTTACTACAAATTATCCTCTCATAAAAATTATATTTTAAATTGTAAATTATTGTACGTCCAACTAAAGCACTTGTATTTTGATATTGTAGCAATAAGTCCTTAATTAAATACAGTACTAACTTTCTTTACTTAGATGTTTCAAGAAATTGACTGATTCACTAACTTTCACAGTTTGATTCAATGAACTTTTCACAACCAAAAAACTTGATTCACTGATCTTGTTTTCATTAAAAATTGACTTCATTCACTGATTTTCACATTTCAAGACCTTTGATTCCCTGACCTTCATTTTGTGATATTCATAGAGTTGCGAGATCCACTAGGGCCGTATCGCGGACACGAGTGTAGCGAGAGGAGGCTCCGTCGTATATATATATATATATATATATATATATATATATATATATATATATATATATATATAGCTGCGAGGTCGCCAGAACTTAGACACTGACACGAGTGGAAACTATTTAATATATAAACATTTACGAGGCCCGTTGGGGCATTTGTGACGTCTCGGAAGTAAGAAATATACGCAGGTATGAAATGCAGAAAACTTGTGGAACAACTGTTTTAAACAAACTTACCCTACTGGACTCAATTCCTTTAAACATTTCCTACAAAGTACAATAACTAACATTAAATTGTATGGTAGTGCTGGGTGAGTGACATAATGTCGCCTTTTACTTTCATACTCTCTCTCTCTCTCTCTCTCTCTCTCTCTCTCTCTCTCTCTCTCTCTCTCTCTCTCTCTCTCTCTCTCTCTCTCTCTCTCTCTCTCTCTCTCTCTCTCTCTCTCTCTCTCTCTCTCTCTCTCTCTCTCTCTCTCTCTCTCACTCATGAAACACTCTATAATCATGAGATATGTAATATGGAGGGAAAAAAGAGAAAGTCTAGTATGTGTGTAATTAGCGCTGATAGAACATTGTACTGTTTCATAACACTTTACATACATCGTCAGTACATATTTAAAAATCATTTCAAAACAAGAGTTGATTGAGCTATATTTACAAACACTGCTGAACGTTAATATCAGATGTGAATTAAACATGAGTCTGGGAAAACCAAGAGTTTGTTTCACTAGTCAACATGACTATTTGATGTCCAGTTGTTATGATTCCTAATAGACTATGGCATAACTCCGTGGTCGAGACTCAACCGTGGGTTGCTATGGAAACGTCTCCCTCATACACCCCAACTCAGGTTTACCCATCTCCTCCTCTCCACCCCCACTCATCTTTGCTCCTATAAATTCAATTAAGAACGTTGCTATTAGACGGTTTCATTTTCGACTTATTTGTTTTCAGCTTTTGAAGAGAATATTATTTCCTTTACTTGAGGGAAATTAACATTTCTTAATTATTATTTTTCTTAAATTGAATATTAAAAAACTCGTCTTTTTGCATAAGTAAAAATATTCAAGCAATACAAATTTTCAGTATTTTGAAGTCATGTAAAGAGTGAAACGTCCAAATAATTTTAACACATTCCATTACATTTTGTAATTGGAAACGTTGTTAATATTAAAAAATAAATTAGTTTAAAAAAATATTAGATACTTCAATATATAAAAGAGTGTTGTAATTTAGGCTCTTTGCTTTCTTAAACATTCGTAGTACAGAGAAAAGTAAATGGGTTATAAATTGATGTCAAGTTGTTTGTGAATATATTTGTTTTGAGTCTGAAAAAGTACAAGTTTAATTTAGTATGGTGGGCTTAATTTGCCATATTTAAGGTACTTTTTATTTATAACTTAAATATGGCGAGTATTGACCTAAGGAAAACCAGGAAAATATTATTTCTCAAAATCGTCTCCACCGATTATCATCAAATTTTGTTCAAGGGTAGCGTTTAAGTACTCAAATAATACGTATTGTCACAATCACCCTAATATTTTCAGTTTGTTAGTTATAGGTAAAAACAAAAATTGGCCTTGGAGTATTATGAAAGACGTTCCAAAATCGGCAAAAACTTCAAGTAAAAAGAATTACTTACTACCTCTAAGAATTAGGCCTACATACTATTTACACAAGATTTTAGCTCATTAATCATCAAATTATACTAAAACTTGTATGAAATTGAGCAATCGGTGAAATCAATATTGATAAATTGGATATTGGATATCCTTAAGGCCGATTTTGTCTTTAACGGGTGTTTTTAAAGACGAGGCTACCAATACGGTTTGTTTGAGTCTTTAGAACACTTTATCAAAATCATTAGATGATTTTGAGAAATACGTAATGTCGTTGATAGGCTCAAGGAACCTCAAAACGTAAAACACTCCACATCTATATTTTGAGTCTTCGCATGACTTTCTTTATGCTACGTATATGTAAGAAAATAAATATAAACCGAACAATTTTTTGTCTTGCTGTAATAAGAGTCTACCTAAAATGGACTAAAATTACAGTCAAGTGATGGCGCTTTGAAGGCATTCCGACATACAGACAAATATACAGATCACTTCAAAGTCACTTGACAGTCTCATGTCCTGCACAACTAATTAAATTACTCAATCGTTTAAATTAATTAGTCTTTTATTCAGTATCTAGTGTTATGTTAAACTTTAGTGCTTACAATTCGCGTACATTCTACATAACTAATAAATTTATGATATAATTAAACCATTAATAAAGGAATAAAATCATTTTTAATATTAACAAAGAAAATACAAACTTTCATTTTTGAGAAAAATACTGTTGGTCAAGAAAGCAATGGTAAATACCTTTACGAACAATTTAAAAAGAAAGATTATGTAAAGATGAAATTAGCTGTTGTGAGGAATTGATGTCACAAGAGAAAAGAGTTCAGGAAGAAAGTAGCTGAGGTAAGGCATCACACGTCATAAGAAAGATTGGTTCAGGAAGAAAGTAACTGAAATAAGACATCTGACATCATAAAAGAATTTGGTTCAGGAATAAATTAGCTGAGGTAAGGGATTTCACGTCAATAGAATGATGGGTTTAAGAAGTAAGTAATTGAGGTAAGCGATCTGACAACATAAAAGAGTTTGTTTCAGAAATAAAGTAGATGAGGTAAGGGATCTTTGGTCACAAGAAATATGGGTTCAGGAAGAAAGTAATTGAGGTAATAGAACTGACGTCACAAGAGAAATTAGGTCAGGAAGAAAGTAGCCGAGGTAAGGAGACATGATTGTCAAAGAAAAAAATTAACTATCATGAAAATAAAGTCAGAGAGAAGTCAAAATATGGAAGAATATTGGCGCCTAAAAAAATGAATTGTGCAATGAAACCCATAGATGGTTGAAAAAAAATAAAAAGGAAATAATAAATATAGTTCACACGAAACAGAAATCGAGGTAGTGAGAGTAAATGAAGGGTATTCCCACCACGACTTTTACAATCACTGCCATCAAACTGCTTATTATTACGATAATAATTAACCTTGACTTAATGAAATAACACACTGCATTGAGTACTGTGGTTTACTGAGGGTGACACTTGGGAATATTACTTCCTCACAATTAAGTAATAAAAAGTTCTGTAATGGATCGAAAATCGATGTTATTTAAGGATAAATCCGTTTTGAAGACGGCTACCAATTTTAGTCAAACTTGGTATGTGGCTATATTTTAACCATATGTTGAAGCGTACTTATTGTTATTATTATTATTATTTTATATATAATATGTTTAGTGTCCAAGGACAAACACAAAACGTTTTGGTCGCCATTTATACAAAATAGCCGGTTTGTGAGTTATCGATAAAAGAAAAACTGTTACTTTCATATTTTGATTAAAAATTACATTTATAATAACAATTATATTCGGTAGTATTTCATTTAGTTTTGGATATGAGTGTGCAATAAAATTAGTTCGCCGTTTGTTTTAATTTTTTTTTAAACCATTACAAAATTAAAAGCACACACTTGAACTGTTTTAACTTTCACATCTAAACAAAAACCAAGACTATACGAAATGTTTCATTCAACAATAAACATTATAGATGAAATTTATGTGTGAGAATTTGCATATAGGACTAATAATATGAGTGTTCATTAAATAAACAGTTAATCTCGAAATGTATATTAATAGATGTGGGTTTTGTTTTAAAACAACAAAATTAATTTTTAAAACAAATTTAATTAACTCTAATTCAATTACAAGAACTTGCAAGTAATTACAAGTATGTGGTCTATTTTCAACGTCTACAAGCTGTACGTTGCCCAGCGACACAATGTCAGTTTGATTTTGTCTCATCTTCAAGTTTTAGTTTTACTGCATTCCTACTTCCAAACTTGCTACTTTAAGTTCTATTTTGTACACTTTATTCGTTATCTACTTGGTCGTGTATGCGTAGTATTGTGAAGGTTAGGTTTAAAAAATTGATTTTGAATTTTATCCATTTTGAGGTCTACGTACCTAAAAAAGGTGGTTTTCGTATAGATTACCGTCGAACTTTCATTTGGTACAGTAAAAACGCAGCTACACCGATTTTAATCAAATTTGGTATGTGATGATATTTTGGCCACATTTCAAAATTAAAAAATAATAATAAACTGAATATGGAGGTAATTTGAACACCGTTATTACAACCTTGATTTTAATCAAATTCGATTTGTGCTGAGGACGTGTTTATGGCACAAAACTATATTCTCAGATGGCAGACATTACTGCAGTACTCAGTAATAGCAGCGCGTCAAGTTCGGAGCAATACACCACATATAAAGCTGTACGCTCAGAAGACCAAAAGGTATTGCAGTACTCAGTAATAGCAGGGCGTCAGTTTGCAGGAATGCACCACGTACGAAGCTATACGCTCAGAAGGCAAAAGGTATTGCAGTACTCAGTAATAACAGGGCATTAGTTTGCAGGAATGCACCACGTACGAAGCTTTACGCTTAGAAGGCAAAAGGTGTTGCAGTACTCAGTAATAGCAGGGCGTCAGTTTGCAGGAATGCACCACGTACGAAGCTATACGCTCAGAAGGCAAAAGGTATCGCAGTACTCAGTAATAGCAGGGCGTCAGTTTGCAGGAATGCGCCACGTACGAAGCTATACGCTCAAAAGTCAAAAGGTATCGCAGTACTCAGTAATAGCAGGGCGTTAGTTTGCAGGAATGCACCACGTACGAAGCTATACGCTCAAAAGTCAAAAGGTATCGCAGTACTCAGTAATAGCAGGGCGTCAGTTTGCAGGAATGCACCACGTACGAATCTATACGCTCAGAAGGCAAAAGGTATCGCAGTACTCAGTAATAGCAGGGCGTCAGTTTGCAGGAATGCACCACGTACGAAGCTATACGCTCAAAAGTCAAAAGGTATCGCAGTACTCAGTAATAGCAGGGCGTTAATTTGCAGGAATGCACCACGTACGAAGCTATACGCTCAGAAGGCAAAAGGTATCGCAGTACTCAGTAATAGCAGGGCGTCAGTTTGCAGGAATGCACCACGTACGAAGCTATACGCTCAGAAGGCAAAAGGTATCGCAGTACTCAGTAATAGCAGGGCGTCAGTTTGCAGGAATGCACCACGTACGAAGCTATACGCTCAAAAGTCAAAAGGTATCGCAGTACTCAGTAATAGCAGGGCGTTAGTTTGCAGGAATGCACCACGTACGAAGCTATACGCTCAGAAGGCAATAGGTATTGCAGTACTCAGTAATAGCAGGGCGTCAGTTTGCAGCAATACACCACGTACGAAGCTATACGTTCAGAAGGCAAAAGGTATAGCAGTACTCAGTAATAGCAGGGCATCAGTTTGCAGGAATGCACCACGTACGAAGCTATACGCTCAGAAGGCAAAAGGTATTGCAGTACTCAGTAATAGCAGGGCGTCAGTTTGCAGGAATGCACCACGTACAAAGCTATACGGTCAGAAGGCAAAAGGTATTGCAGTACTCAGTAATAGCAGGGCGTCAGTTTGCAGGAATGCACCACGTACGAAGCTATACGGTCAGAAGGCAAAAGGTATTGCAGTACTCAGTAATAGCAGGGCAACGAGTTCCCAGCAATACACCACGTACGAAGCTATACACTCAGTAATTAGTCATTTACAAAAAATAAAGTCAAGATGCAGAGTAGTAATTTTCAGCAGTAATTTTGTTTCTATCGGTTGTCATGGCTTTTTTAAAAATAAAATAAAAAGATAAAATAAAGACCCATTGTCTTCGAATACTCCAATAGTGTCAGGGTCGGGAGAGAACAAGGGTTACTCAAGAGAGACCCATTAGTAAAGATGAAATGGAGGAATCTAACACAAGACAAGGTAAATCCATCTGTGGGATTGCTAAGTCCGCACTCATTAATGAATTCGTTTGTTAACAACCTGAGATTACTGAATATATATTTAAAAAATAGCTTACGTGAATAAATTAAGTAAAACTTATATCTATTTAAAGTTATTCTTATACTAATTATGAGGTACAGTTAATAACACGATGTGATTATTGCTTGCATTTAACCAATTCAATTAACACTATGTATAATTAATTTTCATAAAAGCAAAATATTGGTACAGTATTTCTAATTGTCTTACCGCTTTGGACCACCAAATATACAATATTAATTAGGTTTAAAAGCATTCATTCAAGGCATAAAGGATATAGGGGAATTTGTGTTACCTCAATAAATAAATTTCTATCTATCTGAACAAAACTAGATAATTCAAATTAAAATAATTGTAATTTATACAATAATCTAAATAGACGTGTTATATTATTTTCTTAGTATTAATACAAAAATACGTACATTGAATACAGGAATATAATATGTTAAATTAAATCTGGTTCATTGTAGGTATAATGCAATCAAGATAATATACTGCAGGCCGTGGGCTAAGTCTAACAAGATAGGGAACCGAGTGCACGTGATGAATCAGAATGTACTCAACTAACGAACCTCGCAATATCAACCCCCTACCAAATAATACCCTAATACCTTTGCAGTCTTTTAATTATTCAACCCTACTTTTTATTAGCAATGTCCCTCATGTTAATTAAAATCCCACATTTATGGTCTCCTGATTAAATAATCTGGATGAATCATTTCGTTTTAGTTCGTTTTGACTTTGACAAAAGAACATTTTATTTCGGAAATAATTTAAAGTATCTTTTGTTTATGTTTTGGGAGATATCATAGAACTTATCGTACAATATACATAAATGCTCAAAAGTTGGTCCGTCTTGTAAGAAATGTTAAATTGTATTAGTATAGAAAAAACTTATACCAACATTCCAAGTTTGCTTAAAATCGGTTCACTCATTTGGGATGTAGGACAGGGCACAGATCACAAATAGCTAACGTTCCATAAACCACATGTTTGACTCTAGGAACCTTAAAATGACTTATACACACTTATTGCTTATCTATTCTTCTATATTAATACACGTGAAAAACTTAACCAAATTAATTTTGATTGAAATCTGGTTACAGTTTTTAAGAAATCAGTGCAAGCTGTATGAGGTATAGCCTAAGTTACTTTGAATGTTTATTAAAAAAAAAAGAAAAAAGTTTTGGACTCTGTTAAATTTCCTGAACTACAGTCCTGTAGTAAATAAACCTTTGCCTTTTTAAATCAGAATTGTTCCCTCCCCGTAAATCACTCCTATTAATGGAGAGTTCATACCTTTAGATTCAGAATTGTCTAATTTTGTTCCATGTCGAATTTCATCTTTTTTTTTCTTTTTCCCAGTAGATAGACCTGTAATGAAGGAATAAAAATATTACAAAAATTAAATTAACATATATATATATATATATATATATATATATATATATATAAGTTTATAAAAGACATCCTCACATTTGTCAAAATCTTACAATACAAAAATCAGTGTCCCCCTCCCTTCTCGCCACTGAATTTAACTCCGGACATGCTCTATTTGAGTCAACAAAGAACGAAAGTTCTGATATTAACCATCCTCTCGTCAAAACTGAGTGTATTAGGTCATTACTTTTGGTTTGTCCTGAAAATGACCGTTTGTTTTGCATACATAGTGCTTAAGCTTTCTTTTCCAAGATCCTTACCTATTTTTCACTGTTCTATTTAAGGTGAGACGTATTTTTATAAATTCTCATTTAAAACGTCAAAATAAGTGTTTTAGAACTTTAATTATTACTCCAAAAATGAATTATTAACTTTATACTGTTTCTTTAGTTATAAGTGTGGATTTAAAAAATATATTCGTTTAAAAAATATAAAAATACCGGGTCTTTCAAAAGTAAGTGTCAATTAAAAATAACTTCAGCGCGTTACTTTTGTTTCAATCTCAAAACAAAATGCATCCCTCTATGCAGAGACATTCGGGATATATTAATCAGCAGTTTAAAAAAAAAAAAAGGCGTTTGTTTGAAGATACTGTTATAGGTTAAAAGTGTGACTATGATTATTATTTTATTTTATTTTTATTGTTTGTTTTTTATTAAATCCTTACGAACACAAACACATATTGGAGAAATTCAGGGTTATTATAAATGTAACAGAAACTTTACAGCAGTATTAAGATATTTTCGTACCTGCAATGTCTTTAGGGGTGACCCGTGTGGAATAAATAACTAAAAAAACTTGTGCAGAAGTTTGAAATTTTTCTGTAAAATATAAACAAAAATCAGGAAAAATTTCAGTAGTTAAAGACGATATTGCGGTAACCGAAGTCATGCATTAAAAAAAATTATATAAAATAACACTGTATATAGTGAAAGTAGTGTTAAGAAAATTTCTGAACATACTGATTTGAGTAATATACAACATTACTCAAACATACAACAATACAACATTAAGAATATGGCATTTTAAGAATATGCCATATTCTTAAAAGGCAATTGAGAATTTACCATTATAAAATTCATATCAAGTTCAAACTTGTAAGTTCAAAATAAGCTGAGACTTGATTTTCCTTATTATCATTGACTCACATTTCATAAGCGAAGGTAAGATCATTTGGACCGATGAAGCATACTTGATCTGAACAGCTGTTTAAACACTCATAGTTGGCGTATATTGACCGTTACCGATCGTTTGAAAATAGCTAAACAAGTATTAGATGAGTTTAAGGTTTCAGTTTGGTTTGGTTTCTCCTCCAATTTTATCATTGGTCCGTTCTTTTTTTTAAGAAGTTCAAAATGGAGTAACAAAAACCATCTCAATCACGGAAAAAATATACGTATAACAGAACTGCAAGACCATGGTCTTGAGAACATAACGTTCACCTCCACATGCTTAATCCAACTTTCTTAACACATCATTTTGGAAACCGTGTTATTGGATGACCCTCTGAGATCTCTTGACTTGAACTATATGGAATTCTGACTGTGGAGCTACCTTAAGGACGGATTTTATAGCTACCAAGAACCATTCATAAACTGAAGGCATCAACAGATCAAAAAATAGCAGCAATCAGTCTCTAATACCTTGGTGATGCTGCGGACGCTCTGTAGGAAAGGTCCAGGAGCAGAATGGCGGCCATATTGAACACTTAGGTTACATGTCAAATAGAGCATATTTTATTTGTAAATAGTATATATAGGAGTAAAAGTGTATAAATTTTAAAAATAAATAAATGATCTGTAGTAAATTAAAATTGTCACTTACTTTTGAAAGACTGATATAAATTATGGTTTAACCTAATATAAATAATCCTCCTTTAGAATTTCTAAAACTGTAAGAGAAACAAAAGCTTTAAATTAGGAACCTTCCTATTTTTTATGGGATTTAAAAAAAAGTTATCCAAATGATGAAAAATTGGTGCCTTTTTAAAATATGGCTGCCATCTTCACATTTTAAATAGCAGTGCCATGATTTTATAATGTTTTATGTTAGAACATGACTTTAAAACGCTTTTATTCTTGGATATTTTTTCATAAACACAACCGCTTAGAATCTATTTTGAAATATTGGAAATATATTTCATACTGTATTTTTATTGGATGTATTTACTTATTTTTTTATTTCCAGTTTAAAGTAAAAATATAATTCCTCTAAGTAATATAAATCAGACTTGTAAATTTATTTTTTATATTGACTGTGTGGAATTGTATTTTATTAAGTTATTTTATTTCTAAATCCTACCTTAATATAATTTTATCTAATATACAAATTGTCCCGAAAAAACTGACTATTTATTTCGGATTATATACAGCAAAACGAACAAAAAATGTGAAATAACTTATAGTAGAATTCCGCTTCATTATCCGTCTATCCGCCATTTTGTTCTTAAAAAAACATTGTAATTCCAAGTATAGATAAGATATTGAGTTCCGATTTTACGTTTTAGAAGTTTTTAAAACACGAAAATTGTTTTGTTTTTCAAAAATGGCGACAGTTTAAAAGTTTTTAATCCGAATATCTCCAAAATCGTTGTTTAAAAAATTTAACGACCGCCATTTTGAAAATTATAAAAATTTAGTTTTTGCTTTTATACGCTTGTAAAACGTTATATACAAAATGCTTATAGGTCTACAAAATCTTATCTATTTTCTGGAGTTATATTGCTTTTTGTAAAATAACAAAATGACAGTTAGGTTTTTTGATCGATTGATGTATATAATCTGAAAATGAATAGCCTGTTCATATTTTCGGGACACCATGTATATATGTATACATAAAGCCTGAAATTAATAGTAGTTTGAAAAGGAAAACTTTTGTTTTTTGTGTAAGTTAGGATCTAGAATTAAAGAAATTTAATCCAAACTTATAAACATTCATAGTCTTCCTTAATTATGTAGGAAATTATATTTTTAAACCAAATTGATGATAAATAAATCATCCATTAGAAATTTAAAAATAATAAATTTCTAATTTGTAACAGGTTGTAGAATTTAAACGGGTGGATTTATCAAAAAATATCCAAAAATAGAATGTTTTAAAACTACACGAGCTATACAAGAAGATGGTGGTACTTATTTAAAATTTAAAATAGTGCATTGTTCCGTCTTTCCCAGATTCCTTAAACAGATTTGTTGACGCGTTTCGGATATACTCCATTCTCAAAACCCTTAAGAGTACTGATTATCCTACGCTTGGACTCGTTTATTAACAAAGCTGTTAAAGGCGGAAGAATGTACTCATTTTAATTATAACAATCCTAGCGGAAATAAAAATGATATAAAAAATGGTGGTGCTATTTTACAAAGTTGGCCGCCATATTGGCAAGGACTATGAGTCCTTATTTGATGTTATTTTCTTCCTTTTTTTATAAGGTGATGACAGTTTTCCACAATAGTGGATAACATATTTTAAATCCCATAAAAAAAAATAGTGAACTTTTTTATCTCTTGTAGCCTTAACAATCAAACTTGTTACTATCTTGAGTTCACACCCCCATATACTTTTAGTTATTATTCCTAAGCCATTGAAATATTTGATTTGCACAATTATACATTTTCAATATAAATCTTTTTACAGGTGAAAAACTATAAATTATTTCACAGAAAGTAATACTTCCAACCCAATCATTTTGAATTATAATAACAAAATTGATTATTACTATTTTAAAAGAATTAATCTAATTTAAATCAAATAAATAATTCTAATAACCGAAGTCTTGTTAGATATAAGATAAGATTTGGTGTGTAAGCTTCATAAGGCATGATACTGTCTAATCTAACACACACTTAACTGCTTTATGTGCACACCATCTGTTTCTTGCTTTCACTGATTTGTTTTCTTTCACATTTTTTCTCTTTCTCTCTTTCTTAAAGCCTCGGCTCCACCTTCTACATCGCCGGCTCCAACGACGGAGGCTCCTGTCCGGCCTGGTCTAGGTAAGGCCTCTTCGCTCTTGCATGTTCGTCTGTTTTCTTGCTTTTATGCTCTAAAAGTATTTTACTTCGACAACAAATTTCTTTTTTTTTTTTTCAGCTTAATGCATGGTAAATGTATCACTTTATTCTTGTAAAATCTATGCATGTCATGTTGTTTTCAGTGTGTAAAATTTAGGCTAATATATCATGTGTGTATTATTAAATTACAGGTTATTTTTCAAGTATTTTGTCCTTCAATGTGATTGTTCCTAAAGTAAATAAATAATATTCTCCCTATTAAATTGAATATCATTGTCTTTAACCAATTTCGAGCTGTAGCTCGTTTGTTTATATATTTTAATTTGGTAGTTACAAATATATTATTTAAATTTTTTAAATGGTGTAAAAATGTTGCACAAACTTTCTTACTCGCCCAACCTAAATTATTCATCACCAAAAATATCACTCAGTTGTCAGTTAAAATGTAAAAATAAAGGTGTTTATATATTTAAAAAGGGCGTTAACGAGTATAACTTTCTAAAGTCATATTTGATAAATATTAAGCGTTTTACACAGCCTAAACATTTGAAATGTTTTAACATCCCCCATCCACACACAATAAAAAAAACCTAAACCTTTTATTTTTTTAAAGTTACCCTTCTCAACCAAAGAGATTAACGCGAACAGGATTCAAATATCTTAAATATTTTTAAACTACTGAGGGGTGGTAGTTTCTCTTTAGACACTCTTTATGTGGAAAAACAAAAATTGAAAAAATATTTTTTATAAAATGGATTTTTTTTTAATAATAAACCAAATAGAAATATAAATACGGCCCTAATAAAAGACCCCAAAAAAACCACTGTTAATAAACCAAATATTTGTAAATAAGTTTACTTTGTAATAAATTTATACTATATAACTAATAATCTATTATTATTCGATTAAATTTTAAAATAGTAATATTGTTGCATGGTAGCTATCGCATGACTTTATAATATATTGCTAAAGATATTAATGTACTTATTATTCAGAATGATCAGTTTATCATGGGTGATTTGGGTAACCCGTAAACTATTTATTCCATAAAAAAAATTTTAATTGGAGGGCTTTCTTAGTTTTTTATGGAATTATAAATTTGTTATCCAAATTTTTTTTTAATGCCGCCATTTTACAATATGGCAGCTGACTTTAAAATTTTTAATAGAACCCCTATTTTTATAATGTTTCTTGATATAAAAAATTTAAGACATTTTTAAAGTATATTTTTGATGAACCTACACGTTTATGAATTAAAAGCTCTTTCAAAAATTTTAAGTTTTTTCGGAGCTAAAAATTTAATTAAGGCTAGTGTAGGGATCTAAATACCAGCAGGACTATAATAAAAATAAATCCTTCAAAAAACTAATAAAAACTGGCTAAAATATACTGCAATTATAAGCATTACATTATATTTTCAGCCATATTTAAACGTATAAAATATTATTTCTGGCTTTTTACTTCCTGATTTATACTTATAATTACATCATATTTGAGCTAGTTTGTATCTGTTGATTTTTCATAGTTTTTTTTGTTTTTAAGCCAATAAACTCTATGTAAAATACCATACAAAATTACGATTTATTTGAGAAATTTTAAAGTTAACTGCCATATTGGATAATAACAGCGATTTTTCAAAATTTGGATAACATATTTTAAAATCCCATAAAAACGTCCCCTATGTAAAGTTCATGGGATCAATTGTTTACGAGTGCCTACGATAAAATGTTCATCCTGTATACATGTATTTAATAAATAAATATTTTAATTTACATATAATATAAACATAACCAAATAATTAGTTCATAATAATAAAGTTACGTTTAGTAATAAATCCATTTTCCAAACCTTCCTATAATGTTCAAATTTGAGAAAATAAAGTTCATCAAGCCTTTGTTGAACGTGAACGGGACGGCCTACACGTCAATGTTTGGTATGCCCTTCCTCGAGATCACCGTGGCATATTTTACTTCGCTGAAAGCACTGCAATGTCTTGAAAAAATTGAAATATTCTTCAAATTACCTATAAAATCCTAACTTTTCAGCACTATCTCAATATTTTTCTTGTTTTCCTAGTTGAGAAATGTCCTCAATGTTGGTTTGGAAGACGTAGATGGAAGACTTGGTAGACACGGCCACCCGACCTTACACCCATGGATTTTTATTTACGAGCCATTAAACAAAATGACTATAGTTAATGATTCGGTAACATCTATTCTTTCAGACAACGAATTCAAGAAGCATTGGGATTAATAACTCCAGATATTTTAGATCCAGTGTTTGAACAGCTGGCTTATCGTTAAGATGTTTGCAGTGCATCCAACCGAGTATACATAGATCTCAGATAAACAAGAAAAAACTCATTGATCTACTCTTTCATTTTATTAAAGTTTTATTGAGAGTTTATTTTTATTAGACTTTTTACACTGCAACTAGTCTTACTGACTATCAGTTTATTTTCTGAAGAGATGGTGAGGTTGTGGTAGATTATTGCCCAGTAACAATACCTATCGAATTCGTAACACTACTCTAAAGCACAACAGAAATAGTTCAAATTGCTTCATCCTGGTGAATTGCTTTACAAGTTCTGAGTTGTCAAGAACCTGACGCACTTCCACATTTTGGTGTTGGTGGAGGCTCAGTTCATGCTTCTTTGTGTGTTTACGTATTTCGGACTCAACAGTTTCCACTTTGAAATCCCGGTGGATGGTATCGGATATACCAAAGAACATTCTGGTTGTGACTGTTTGAATAATTTTTATATTTGATCTCTTGGTACAGTCCCAAAGCTGAATTACGTACGTCCATACTGGTTTCAACACTTAGCTATACAAGAGCACTCGGATTGCTTTCCAATTACATTTTCTTATATTGGATTCCTATCTGTTCACGTTTCTTTTTGACATGTACTCTCCAGTGTAGCTTGGAATCTATAGTAATACCTAGATATTTTGCACTATCGCATAAGGCACTATTTAATTACAAATAGTTACTGGTAAATAGTTTATTATTAGTAAAGTTCACACGTACTGATTTTGTTTCGTTTAGTTTTCTAAGCCATTTTTTTAGTCAATATACTTATTTTATTGTCTGACTTTTCAAATTTTTGTTGGTTCTCCAGCATTATTACCATAATTTAAATGAATAATTTAGTAAATCTATTTTTTCAAAACTCCACCATGATTTTATGCATAAATTATTATTTAAAAATAATTAATGTTTATATCATCAAAACTTTATTATTTTTAGTAATAATATAAATCATATTATTTTTTAAAGTGTACATACAAAAAAATCTTTTAATAATTTATAAAGTAATTTCATACTCATATTATTACTTTCCAACTAACATCTAACCAAAGTAAAGCATCCGTGACTCCATTGAACTGGCAAAATAACTCACTGCCTTTGTACGTTTAGAAATTGAAAAGTTTTAGGCGTAAAATATAAACACCCAACCGCAGTTGCTGACATCTAGTGACAAGAAAATTGAATTCAAACCTATATAAAAAAAATATAATACGAATACTTTTCGTTTTAAAGAAAGTCTTTTGTAGCATTGCCGTTTCTTATTAAATACTTCTTGATTATGTTTTTTAAGATTTCCACTTTAGAAATTTTATTATTGTCTGTTAACTATTTAAAAAGTAAGTAAAATTGAGCGAAATTTTTAGGATCTAGCAACAAAGTTGTACTACAAAAAAAGTTATGATTTTTTTACTAACTTAATTTCGCTTTTAAATCAAAGCAGTTATTGTCCTGACTCCATATCAGTCAAAAAACAGGGATAGACTTTTTTGACGTATAAAAACCTATTCTCTTCTTCGTAGTATAAAAACTTTTTAATAAGAAAATTATCTAAAAATTATTCAATAAACATATGTGGACTTGCAAAAGTACAGTTTATGTAAAAAATACGGAACCCAATTCCTTTCAATAAATCCTCTCTCACGTTATACAAACCATCCACTATCCTACCGTTGTTGAAAATCTATCCCCCACTCCAATCATTGTACCGTAAAATCTACTATATTTTCTTTAGCATCATATGTCTCTGTTTTTTTTTAAAGATTGGAAAATATAACAACGAAATTATTTCTGCACTGAGCTGAATTAAATCCAACCATCCATCTTGTAATGGGAAACTCGATTTCTAAAGATATACATTTCAATATTTCGATTTAATATAGTCTAAAATAAATTAAACGTTTTTGTAATTCGTTCCACTAGAATTATATCTATAAGCTTTAAAATGGAAAAAAAGACATTGATTTACAAACGGGAAAATGAATTTGTAAGCCCTCGTTCAGTAATCTATATAAATATAAGTTACTGAAATAATCTTGTATATAAAATATAATCTATTAATGCAAATAGTTAATGCATTCTTTATCGAACAAGAAAACTGTAAGCCATCATGGTACTAACCTGGCCCCATAAAGTAATACAAACAGATCTTTTGGATTCTTGATCGTTGTAGGAAATGTTAAATTGTATTTGTGGACCAAAGAATATTACCCAGTAGGGTAAGTTTTTTAAAACAGTTATCACACAAGTTTTCTGAAACTTGTAATTGTGTATTTTACTTGACGTGACTACGCCCTAATGACCCTTCTAGATGTGAATATTAAACGGTCTTCACTCGTTTCGGTGGTGTTAGTGTCTGGACCCTAACGGGCCTCGAAGCTGTACCTATGTGAAAGAGCCTCAACTCACTACGAGATATGTACAAAAAACTGTTTAAAATGGCAGACATTTTGACGTTTTTATTCAATAGAAATCTATATGACGACACTATAGTCCCCTGTAACAAATCATATGTTTCTATCTTTATTTTTGTGACAGCTTTCGTGTTTACGTACAACGACGACATGTCGAACAAGAGTTGGTCAAAAGAGACCTGATAAGGAAAATGAAAGATACGGATTTAATTCAAAACTAGATGAAGAAAGGTGTAAATCCAGCTATGTTCCTTGGGATTGCTACAACCGAGTCCCTCGTGGTCTTGAAGTTGAGTATCTAGGTAGGAAACACAATTATCACAATAATGGTTTGGAATAACTGTCTTCATATCCGACCTTTTGATGATGGAATATCTGTCATACATTTTTACAAATAAGTAAGAAATGACCCAAAATTTTAATGAGTGTGTCATAGAATCGGTCACAAATTATTTAAGGTTGGAGGGTTGAAATAAATTAGGAATAAAAACTTGTCACTCATTATCAAACAACTTTCTTCTGGTGACACAAAACTATGTCATGTGATGAGAGATGTGTTGAACACAATAAATAAGTTTTAATATCATTTAAAAGTCAATATGGTGAAATAATAAGGATGAAATAATGAAATTTTACAAATATTTTACGTGTTTCGGACTATTAATTCCGAATTTCAAATGTGTTTTTTACATAATTTGTTTCAGATTCACACACAAAATTTTAAGATTGACCAAAATCTAACTCTTTATTTCATTTTAAATTTAAATTAACCTTATATTATTTATATTTTTAAAGCTATGAATTAATATTAACATTATTTTATAAGAATTTCTCACATATAGAGGCAGTTAAGTGATGTGTTAAAAAATCTATGTAGATTTGTTTTATGGATATCCCGTTTTGAAATCCCCTGACTTCAAAAAGGTGGTTTTTGTATTAGTGTTCTATCTCTCAAGCGTCTGTCACTCATATATAGCCCAAATCCAAGGTAAATTAGAGAGTCGGTTAGTCAAACTTTAACAATAGTAAAAGACACTTCTTTTATTTCAAAAATTTATCTCATGGGTGTCTTGCATTATATTTACCCTAATACGAAGTATAGGGTAGGTTTGGTAATCCCAAAAATGTTCACCTGCGTTTTTTGATTGATCTTCAGATTTCATGGCTTCAGGACGACACGCCATCCGTAATGTCGCTGTCGTCTATACGTAAGAACGATAACTGGCGCAAATATTAAGATAAGAACCAGAAATTTGGTATAGGATCTAATATAGAAACCAATTAAAATCTAAAAAATAGAATTAAAAATGCTAACATGGCGGCCATTTTAAACAATTTTGTTCATATCAACTTATAGTAAAATAATGTTGATAAAACAATACAGATTTTTCCTCAAGGTACCAACCCCACCTTTCTACAAAGACAAATAACAAAGTTACTATAATAAATGTGATTTCGAAATCTAACCTCCCAATAAAATTTGATATTTGACGAAATTCGGCAGGATGGAGTCCCCAACATGAACATAGCGAGTGAAGACACCTTATAGCAGACACAACACATTGACACGAGCGAAGCGAGTAAATATTTTAAAAAATATTTACTCACCCACGAAGCTCGATAAAGTCTAAAGGATGTCAAGATAGTAGTGAACAATTACGTTGTTCAGAAAACCTGTGTAACACCTGTTTTAAACAAACTTACCCTACTGGGCAAGAGCACTCGATCCACCAATAAATTTAACATTTCCTACAAGGCCCAAGAAAGTAACTTTTCGGTATTACATTTACAGAATCTTATTGTTTTACATTGCATGATGGGACTGGGTATGTACCATAGTTTGTTTTAAAATAGTTCAATTAATTAACTGTAACAAGATTATTTTCTGTTATCAGTTACTCTGACGTAACAGAATTGCTCAATTTCATTAAACTCGCTCATCTAACAGCCGTGACCCATAATCTGTTACAATGGTATTAGTTTGGAACTGTGATTATAAGTTCCACTGTTATTGAAATTAACATACAATGCATTCTGGAATATGGAGTTTGATTCGGATTATTATTTAGGGTCACGACCAACATTTATATTAAACAAGCTTTTTAGTTGTAGGTCACAGATCAATCTACAATAGCTCATTTTGTTTTACTAACTGGCTTGAATATATTGATACCAAAAATATTATCACGGCTCCTCCCATCCATCTTCCTCTAAAATGTAACCAATAAGATCATTTGGAAAACTAACGAAATGAGTTTGTTCTTTCATAGGAATCAAGCGAGGCCGCAGATTGTGTTCGCCAATCTGACAAAGTGAATTTGGTTGATAATATAATACTTGCTTCCTGTTATATTAGTTTGGTATATTCTTTCTCTCTCACATACACACATGCCGTCCCTCCTTTCTCTCTATCTCACACAATCCCTCCATCCTTCTCTTACACATACTCCCTCATTCCTTCTTTCTCTCATACACACGCACACTACCTCCTTCTTTCTGTCTTACACACAATTCGTCCCTCCTTTCTCTCTATCTTACACAATCCCTCTCTTCTTCTGCCTTACACACACACTCCGTCCCTCCTTTCTCTCTATCTTAAACAATCCCTCCCTCCTTCTCTTACACACACTCCCTCTTTAGTTCTCTCTCTCTCATACATAAGCACACTCCCTCCCTCCTGTCTTATACACACACTCCTTCCCTCCATTTTTGTACCACATACTCACTTCCTCCATTACTCTCTCTCACACACACTCCGTCCCCTCCACTCTCTCTCTCTCTCTCTCTCTCTCTCTCTCTCTCTCTCTCTCTCTCTCTCTCTCTCTCTCTCTCTCTCTCTCTCTCTCTCTCTCTCTCTCTCTCTCACACACACACACACACACACACACGCGCACACACACACTCACACCGTCCTTTTTCGTCTCCCGTAAGTACAGTGTTCTACAGCCCAAACAGGTCTATCGATTTTAGTCGAATTTCACATGTGTAGGTATTTTGGGCAAACTAGGATTTTTATTTAACTCAAATTTATATTCATTTGATTTATAACACAAATTTTGGGGTGTTAATAATTTCAGAAGAAAAAAACACATTTTAGTATCTTTATCAAGTTTTGTTGGTTCAAGTTAACCCCAAACTTGTCGCTATTTCTTTCGTAATACAGATTCGTGAGTTATCTGTATATATATATATATATATATATCTGCCATGGGTGGTTAAAACAATATGTAATTTTAAAAATAGTCTTTATAAATTGCATCCTAATTTTACAGAAATGTGAAGATCAATGGTCCAAATCCGTGCATTAAATTTCAGGAATAATTGTCAAAATAAACAAAAATAACCTTGAACCCCATTATTAAAAGCACTTTAACGATGTCTTTATGACACAAACGAAGCAAAGCACTTATTTAATACGTAATTTTTTTTTAAGTAGTTATCCATGGTTCATTTTTCTCTTTAAGATTGACAACTACCAAACTGGCATTTTTGGTGACAATTAAATTTGGTTCGATTTATTTGGTTTTTGGGGTTAGCGAGTGAGAAAGTTTATGCAATATTTTTTGAACCACTTTTAAATCTACTCACGATCAGAAATATTATTCATACAACAAAATTATTAGATATCCCTAATACCTTATTTTCAACAGAAAAACCACAGTAAAAAACTGCCTTCAAAATATATTTTGCAACGAATATATATTTTAGTTATTTTATATTCAAACTAAAATATATATATTACGACGAATATACTGACATTAATAATGAAACAAAATAATTATAGTGTAATTCTACATGTGTTCCAGATCCACAATGGGAAGGTAAAGGGGGCGAAGCCAACAACTCCATCAATCCTTATACACCACGTTCAGATAAAGGTAAGATCCACTATAGTAATACAATAATTTATATTTTAGTTTCAATCTTATTTATAGTATAAAAATTCTAGCTGTTGTTGCCTTCAGGGGCTCATAGTGCAGTCTCCTATGTAGACCCTAAGGCTAGAACTGGGATTGTTCTTAGCGCTGTCTCGTACTAGCACAGCTAAAACAATTCTACTGTGTATTTTTATACTTTATACGTGGCAGTACAGAGTGCCACAGCTAGATCTACACCTCTTTTTCACTTAGTCTTGGGTTAGATCCCTCTCTTTCAGTTTTCCTATCAGGTCTCTCCTAATTAACACGTGTTTCTTTCCAACCCTGACATTTGGAATAAGACGCCACTAATAAATGTATTCCAGGACTAGAGATCTTCATATTATCTTCTTTTCTTTTTCTAAAGTGATGATGATCAAGAGGTTTCTAAGCAAAAATCTTTTGTTATCTGTACCATGGAATCTCCGACGTTCGAGAAATGAAAATATCCACCGATGCAAGTAATTTGTATCCTTTCTAAATAATATAATTTTTTACATTTAGATTGCTATCGGCTAAATCGAAAAAAAATTATTAATGTATAAGACTCCAAAGGATTTATTGTTTTTGATGTTCAATGATTGTTGAATAAATTCAATTAGAAAAGGAGAGATGAATGATTTCATCTGTTAGGATCTACATAATTAGTTTGCGTACAATCTGCTGCCAATCCAAGCATTTTGTTATTTATATCTTTTGACGCGTTTCGGAGTTCCTCCATCTTCGAGAACTATCTTAATACTGTCGATGAATGATATTCGAGAGTGAAGCGGATGTTTTGTACATCCGTATAACTCTTGGGTGGAGTAGGGGTTCGTACAGTCACGTGATCTGGTATGAGCTTAGCGAGTGGAAACGTTTTAATATATACAGATCATATAAACACAGAGCCCACCCGATGTCTAGAATTAAGTGATATACACGCTTACCTGTTCCAAACACCTGCATTACATCTGTTTTAAATAAACTTACCCTACTGGATAAGACCCCTTGATCTACAAATACAAAATAACATTTCCTACAAGACCATGATCGTAACTTTTGGACATTACATTTAGAGGATCTGCTTGTATTACATCAACTTGTTTGTAATTGTTTTTTTAAGGCGATATACCCCTCATCAATGACATTTCTTCTACCCAATTCGATTCAGGATTTTGTTGAAGGGCACTGTTGAGATCGTTATTCCAGTATTGTCCTTCTTGCGCCGCCCATGCTGTATTTGATAAAATTTAAAATATTTAAATTCAATTATTTACGGACAGCTTTGTTATATTCTATTTTATTGTTTGGAATTTTATCATTGTTAACTCGTTGCAGACCCCCTTTAAAGCACTTTAAGTTTGTTTTTTAAACTTATATAAAATATTATAAAAATGTAACATTATTAACTAATTTTAAAGTTATATTTTTGTTGAAATTTCTATGTTATATAGTTTTTTGTTTGATAGTATTGTTGAGGCATTTCTACTAGTTTTTCATTGAAAGATTTTCGCATTAACAAGCTAGAATATAAAAAAAAAATACGTTCAACAAAATTCTTAATAAACAACAGTCAAATAAAAAGATAATCTTGCCCCACCAACACTCCATCATTTTTAAGTCATATTTCTTTACGAAGGTTCTACCCCTTCACCACAACCCACCCTCCTTTCGCAACAACTTTCGATAAATGTTAGTTTGCTTTAAACAACGGTTTTAACAAATTTTAGATGACATTTTTTAATATCTTGCGGACTCATAATATGACGTCATCATGTTGAGTTTTCTTCAACGTAATTTAAGCTTTTAAAACAACTCCCCGTTTGACGAAATTTTTCAACGACAGTTAACATTACAATACCACAAAGGGGTGACTTATGAAAATCATTAGCAACGTGTCCAATTTGGACCATTAGAAAACCTGATTCCGTATGATTGAAAAAAAAATTGTAGAATTAAATTTTTTCTACAGATGTAAGAACTATTGTAGTGAAAACTAACCTCGAACTATAATGGAAACATAACCTACTTTAGAGCACAACAATCAACAATATAATCAGTTGGCCCAAGATAGAACCATATGTTTGGGAATTTCAAAATAATATTATAAAATACGTCACTGTACACTTAAAGTCCAGAAATTATTACAAGAATATCTCCACCTCCCCCATTTATGGTGAATCTGAAAATGCATAAATGATATACAGATTTTAATATGGTTTGCGATATAAAAAAATGTAAAACAATAAATAAACATCGGATACATAAAACAGAGTCAATAAAGCTCAGAAATTACACGGGACGCAATTTTGGGTTTTGTTTATATTCCATAAATCATTGGAATACTAATTATTTTCAAAATTGCATCAACTGTTGGGCGTAAATCAAAATTGCTCAAACTGTCGCTAGATTAATTAAAGTAGTTAGTGAAATATTGTTTTCGATTAGGATACAATTGATATTTACAGATTTAAATTATATTAAATAATCAGAGTTATTCTAACATGGAATTTTTAACCATTGAATCATTAATCTACTGTAAAAAAAATGTAATAAACATATTTAAATAAAATATTTAATTACCTTAGGTCCGTCTTGTGACTTCGTTGTTGATTGCTTTTTACATGTTTCGAGGTCGTAACCCCATCATCAGAAAATTACTTTGTTCACTTGAAGAACTCGTCATTAATTATATTAAAAAACACATTTAACACAAGAACATACACTGACACAAAAATAATAAAAACAATAAAAACACATTATATGAGCTTGTCTGACGTGTGTGCTCTGTCGTGTTTATAAGAGTACTCGAATAAGCTCATATAATGTGTTTTTATTGTTTTTATTTTTGTGTCAGTGTATGTTCTTGTGTTAAATGTGTTTTTTTAATATAATCAATGACGAGTTCTACAAGTGAACAAAGTAATTTTCTGATGATGGGGTTACGGCCTCGAAACATGTAAAAAGCAATCAACAACGAAGTCACAAGACGGATCTAAGGTAATTAAATATTTTATTTAAATTGTGACTTGGAACCAAAAACATGCTTATTAAACATATTTTCTAAAAAAATAAGCTTTAAAGTCTTCAATTGAATTTGAAGCATAATTTATAATTAATTATTTATATCTTAACATAAATATGAACGTAAATTTTATGAAGACAATTTAGATACTGGCAACTTTAAAATGTTCTCACAAATTGTCACTTAATTTAATAATAGTAAACCTTTTCTTACTGTCACTACCCTATTTAACCCATCGTTAAAGATAAAGTTCGTACTTTAAATAAATTTTATTGATATGGTACTTATTTTAAAATTGGAAATCAAAGTATGAACCTCTATCAGCTGTAAGTTGTATCTTCATTTTAATCTGTAACACTTTCTCGAAATCATGTAGAACACTACTCCTTACGATATTTAATAGTTTTTAAACTCTTTGTTTCTCATTATAAATTACTTCAAAAAATAGTCATGTTAGGCCTAATTTTTTTGTTTACTAGACCAAATGATCAGGTTCGAGTTACAGAGAGTAAAAATCTCCAACTTTGTAGCGGACCCAAGTTGATTGACCTTTATTTTTAATGAACTTTAATTTTATCGGACGCCTGAACCGATTTTAATCAAATTTGGTATAAGAGCATATTTTTTATCATATATAAAGATTTTCTTTTCATTTTTTTAATAACTCAAAATTTGGAGTTATTTACCGTAAGTAAAAAAACTCAAAATTACTATTTTCTCAAAATCGACGCTAAAGATTTTGATCAAACTATGCTAATTCTGATTACCGACTTCTTTAAAATATCAGGGGAATAAGAAGATAAATTACGTAAGTTGATGTGCAAAATCGCAAGTAAAAAATAGTTACAGTTCAGAAAGAATTGGTAATAAATTAACTTTGATCGCCGTCGTTAAAAGCTCGTTTTTAAAGAAATAGAATTGACAGTGACAACGTGTTACAAGCGATGCAAGTTAAGGCTTAAAATTATATAAATATTTTGTTCAAATTTAACGTTAATAGTTTGTTTTTATTTTTATCTAGCTGATTTTGTTTTTGGGGGATGTGTGAGTGTGAAATTATATGTATTACTTTGCACATCAAGACAATATAATAATAAAAAACGTATTATAATTGAAGATATTACTATTTAGCATCTTGAAAAGTTGTCAAAAACATGTATCAAATCATTTATTTAATGTTTTTTTTTTATTATGTGGTCGGTCAAACAACAAAGGTTTCAATTCACTTTGACCATTCGTGTCAGGAACAGGGATTGAGGTTTACTAGAGTGTTGTGGTGATATTATATATAACAGAAACACAATCAAACATAACAGCTGATTTTAACATATTCAATGTACTAATAAGACCATAAAGTAACAATTGTTAACCTTAAAGTCAACGCAAGTTTTTAATTTAATCATTAGAATGTGGGGGGAGGAGATCTAAAAAATAAAATAAATCGAAGTACAACATTAAAAGCAAAACAAAACATTATTAATATAGATAATTTACAAATAATTAAGTTGGACAGTGATCATTAATAATAAAATTGAACAATTTCAAAATCATTTGAAATCAACGACATTTGTAGACATTGCAATTTAAGAAAAAAAGAAAACTTTGTTAACAAGAGGACATTTCAATTACTAAGTCACCATCCTCAGTTGTTACGTGTATACAGACTTTCTTGATAATTTCTTTATCCTTGTTGTCATCATACCTCGTTTAAAAAAAAAAATCATGATGGCGTTATAAAAATAGTGTCAGAGTCAGATGGAAACAAGAGTTTGTAAAGTGAAACCTGGTAGGGAAAATGAAAGAAAGATGTATAACCCAAGACTATTTGAAAAAGTATAGAATCAAATAATGTACCTTGGGTTTCCTACGAACTTTTAATAAACCCCCTGAGGTTTTCTTGGTAATTGTTTTGACTAACTGTAATAATTTGAGTAAATTAATCATTTTATGTTGTTGTTTTCATTTATTTAATTTTTCAAACGTTTTGTTACTTTCTGAAAATTACAATTTTCAAAGTATAAAATTTGTTTTAATGAGATAATTCGAACAAGTTAGTTTCATATCAATTTAATTGCTTAACGCTTAGTTAAAATCGGAAGTAACGTTTATGATATTGTGTTGTAACTGCAAACTCATACATGTTAAAGCCTTTCTTTCAAAACTACCTTCATTTTTTCTACTGAGATATTAAGAAATAAGAGACCTAACAATTGAATTTAATCACTTGCTTTGTTAATCAACTAGTAACCCCATCTGAACTCAGCAGATGTGAACTCTGATTTAAGTAAAAACAAACAAAGGAACACCGTTTGTAACTTGACCTCAAAGAAACCTCCAACAGTTTCCGGTACCGATTTATTTTCTTTTTTTATTATTTGTAAACAATTCAAAAATATTTTCGACCTTGTTTAACTTTTTTAACCTTGAATTATTTAACAATTTTTAAATATCTTTAAACTTAATACAAATATTTTTTTAATGATTTTTTTCTTTTTACTTTGTGCCAAACGGTATTTTTGTAACATCGGCCGAAAATGAAAAATTAGAAGATTCCTCCAGCTTAATACTAAACTAAAGAACCCAGATTTTTATATAGTAGTTGTGGGTAATCCATGTGCTAATATTATTTTGTTTTGTATGTTTGTATGTTATTTATTTTTGGGTGCATAAATTAAAAAATTAACGACAATATTTCAAAATATATAAAATGAATTAATCAAGCCAAGGGAACTCAAACAACCTTCTTATCGTACTTAATTATAGGTATTCAAGTATTTTAGTAAAGCGTTTTTTAAAATGTTCCACATCCACTTTACTGAAAAGATTTAAGTTTCATTTTTTAGTGAAATACAATTTTTTATAACATATATTAAATTTTAATACAGCAAAAATTTAAAAAGTTCAATTTATTTCTACAAGTTGACGGTAATCTTGTAGTAAATTTTTCTTTCATTTTTTCTGGATCTTCTACCTAATTAACTAGTATAAATGCGCCTCGTATCTCGTTTGATTCAGAAAAGACAATGAGAAAAGAAAACTTGGTATTTTTTTTTGAAAAATTTACAATCTACGAAAAGTAGATCACGACACCATTTATGAGACGGTAGGAGGAACTGCCTCTGTCCTGTTTACAGTATTATTGTATTTAATGAAAGGAAAAGTGTGAGAGGTTTCCAAAAACCGTAACAATTCGGACAACATGCTATTATGTTAGATGAATGATAGAAAAAATTGTATTGTGGTTGAAAACTTATATATGATTAGTAGTTCTTTTTTCTAGGAAACTCTGTGCTCAAACCACACAGTTTATTCGATTTATACGCAGTAATCATGATTTGTTAAATGACCTGAGAAAAAACTTTTTATTTATCTATTTTGTTATTGTTTTTCGTTTTTAAATGAATCTTTATGACCACGCGGAACCGTTTAAGCTGCTAATTAAAATGAGTTAAATGACTTGTAATAAGCAGTGTAAATAAATACACAAACTTTCTCACTCAACCAGCCCCAACACCAAATAAAAAGCGATCAAGATATTCGGCACTCAAAATGTTCAATACTAAGTCAAAAAAATGATATTGTAATACCTGTGACGATGTGTTTAAGAGAATATTTATATATTTACATTGCGTATAAACTTGCTTCGCTTGTGCCATAAACAAGCCAATTTTTTTTTTTTACAGATTGTTCCTAAAATGTAATATTTTTTTTATTTACAATTTTTCACTTGTAATCGAGTAATTAATCATCACATTTCACTAAAATTTGAACGAAATCAATATAGCCAATTAAGTCTTTTATAACAGTCAATGTACGACTTTGTTGTTGTTTTTTCTTCTGTAACTCATGACATTTATTATGAGAAGGAATACATTTTGTTTGGGTCCTCAGAGAAATAAAGTTACACTTGAGAAAAGTTTAACCAAAATAGTTGTTAGAGCAGATTGTTTCTTACGGTAGCTACTCCCAATGAGTTACCCAACATATTATCACGTACACCCTCCCCCCCCCATTAAAAATAAGCCCATACAAAATTTGGTTAAAATCGGTTCACACATTTAGGATATAGAGCAAATATATTTTTAACATACCTTACAAAGCCAAAAGAAACTGTTTAGAAATGTGAAAATGAGAAAATAAAATGAATAAAAAAACTAATACAATACATTTTAATTAAATAAATACCTCTCCAGCCATAGGTATTAGATCAGGCCTTGAAAGGTACAATACTTATTCATCTGAATTATCAGCTATTTTACTATACTTTAACATGGGGGTGGTTTGAGGTTATGGGGGTAGGTTATCCTAGACAGTTAGACTGACCTAAGACCACTTGATTTAATTGAAGTTAACTCCAGATTGGTGTAGGAGTACCTCCTTCACTAACAAAGCTGTCGTGTTAACACAGTACAGATAAGATGGGTGCCGGGTAATCGAGGGGAATAAGGCTTTTGTTCTTGTCAAACAGAGAACAAATACCTTTTTGAGGGACCCGAACTGATGTATGTTATCAGCCGTTCAAAATATTCAACCAATGGTCAGAGTGGAACATCGAAAATGGCAGCAAAATGTACAATTACCTTATCCAGACAGCTTAGCTTTAGCTGTTACAGAGTGCTGGAGACTCAAACAAAAATACATCATACAGGTCATCCTTTCATAACCGGACATGATCATTTCAGGGAACACCTAACGAAAGGTGTTTCTTCCAAGGAGACTAAAACTATAGATTGTGCGAGCGGGCAATGAGTCCTCATGGACTGTAAGTCACTATAGTACAGGAGAAGAAGACTCCTGCAGCCGGGGATACAAATACAGGCGCCAAATTGTAAACTTGTCAAATGTATAGAAATCGATCGCCATGGCTAGACCTAATGGGAACACAATGAACATCTGGTTGGCGTGCAAAGAAGCCTTCAGACCCAGATACCGAAGTAACAATCTGTTAATTCCCACTTTTATTTAAACGTTTTCTTTATCGCTACTTACTAATATTTATAACCATCAACGATTACATAAATCAAAGAAAACGAGAAGAAATTACTTAAATTAGCTTTTGTTGAAATCAAAACCTCAAATCTCAACCTCGTAAAAATGATTATGTTCCATTTAATCACCAGTCATTATCGTATAAAAACCAGATGAATATTTAAATAAAAAGTCGTAAGTTTCAAGTAATGAATAATTCAGCCAACCGAAGACATTTGTACTGTCAGGTTATCTCACTTTTACAACAACTTTGACCATTATTTCGACTGGTGATTAGAGAGCTACGTCTAACTCAAACATTATGAATGAATAATATGATCCTTCTCTTAACCAATTAAGCCCTTTAAATATCAAATGACTTAATTTTCAAATACATTTCGTGTATTATCGGTCGAGTCGAGATTTGTGGGTAGGCTTTTCTTGTGGATAAATGTTGTGTAATATTGTATGATTTATAAAAACTATGTTAAAAGACTCTCTGAACTAAACTGACATTAAAAAAAGTCGTAATATTTTGTTCATATAAAATTCAATAAAATCATAGATTGTATTCTGATTTTAAAGTTAAGATGATAGATTGTTTCTATTGTAAACAAAGTTTAATTAGACATTTATCATCATTTGTGTGTATAAAAATACAACGTTTCGAGGGGATAAATCAACTCTCGTTATCATGTGTAAAATTTAGAGCATGTTGGGAACCAAAAATAAATCTATAACTTAAGAAAAGAATTCAAGCTAAAACTAGGCCTGGCTCCATCCTTTTAATAATCGGTTTGACGTATTTTGTTTAATGTAAGCCTGTATGCTATGGTTTTATCCAATTACATTTTTATTTAGTCTTTGTTTTGACTGCTTAGGCTTAGTTTTAGTGTCCTTACGTTTAGATTTAGTTTTAGTTTCCCTAGGCTACTAGACTATGTTGATATTTTTCTCCTTTATGCTCTAAATTTTACACTTAATAACGAGAGTTGATTTAAACACCCGAAACGTCGTGAATTAGTTTTATATACATATATAAAAACCAAAAATCGTATTAATAATATTAAGTCATAGATAATGTAATTCGGCTATTTTGTTGGTACAGTACTTTAATTTGAAAGAATGTTACTAAAACAGGTTTTTTTTGTTGTAGGGGGGGGGGGGCTTAATAGTTTGAAATAATCTTGTACCTTAATGGTGAGTTTTCTTAAATTCAACTTAAAATGTTCCCAAAATTAGATAGTTTTTAAGTAATCTCAGTAATATATAGAATAATATATAAATTTATTAGCCCATTTGTTTTTGATATGTTTCATAGTTTTTTCTATTTTTGAATTACAATTTGATATAACTGTAAAAATTTTTAATTAAAACATATAATAAGGGGCTAATTGTACATTTATTATTTTGGAGTATGTATTAAACAAAAATAACATTTATGAACCGCTAAAATTATAGGCGAGATATACAAAATAATGTAATTTTTGATGAGTTTTTCCCCAATTTTTCAATACTTGAGGAAAGATAGCCCTCTTTTACCAACTTATGTAGTTAAGGAAATAAATTAACATTGGTTTATTTAATAAGTTCCAGGCTTTCCTTAATCTTTACATTCAAACAAAATTTGAATGAATTCGTTAGAACCAATTGGTATAAATCAAATTTTGAGCTTGGTCGTTTGATGCTCACTACTTCCACGTATTTAGTTATTTCAAATTAAACTACAAAACCATGGAAATTTTGTTTGAAATTTTAAAAAAAAGCTTTTCATAACCTCGATAATTAAAAAAATATATACACAATTATTATTCTCTGTATTGTCCTACTTTCATTTATATATAAAAAAACGCGATTTAATACTCAGTGTTTTAACATTTATTTATCATTCCTCAAAATAAGTCTACCAAAATATTTAAATTGACTATTGTAATATATTTTCAAAAGTCCATTTAATATAATTCAAGGAAAACTTAGAAATTGTTTCATCTCTGGGTGTGACGAGATTGCAATGCACAACCACTTAGCATTAATTGTTATGTTCATTTGAAATTCCACCCGGGAGTACAACAGATGTTCCCCCTGGTTCCGAAATCACAGATGTTAAGCAGAATATTTTCGTTTATTGTAACCGACGCCAAAAGCTAAAAACACGCGTAATAACACCGTTTGAATAAATCCTGGTTTAAAACATCTTGTAAATTATCCAATTAGTTATTTTAAAGTGTTTTTAAGGCCCTATTTAAAATGATTTAATGACACATTTCAGACGATAAATTATGATGAAATTTAAATATAACTTTTCTATTTATAAATTGAACTCAACCATAATATTTTCTACCTAATTTTCAAAATCATTTCCCCCTCTTCGTTCCTAATTGAACTTAACTGTATGACGTAAAATAGAAATAAAGAAAAACCATCACTAAATTTAATATAAAAAAACTAAATAAAAACTCAAATGTTTTTAATACAGTAACTGTTAAAATCTAAATAGTCTGACTGACCTAAAAACCAATTAAGAAATTCATTCATGAAAAAGGGTACAGAAAACACTCACAAGCACACGAAAAGTGGTACCTCTCTAGGTATAGCCTGTAGTGGAGGTACCATTACAAAAATAATTTGGATAATATAATATACAGACGACAGTTACTTGTGATAGAATTAATTATCCCATTCCTTTAATTCCTTCCATCAAATGTGCGCTATAAATTGCATACACCCCGAATTGAAGGAAACTCTATTTATTTCAAGTTAAATGTTTATTAACTCAAAACGTTATTCGAACAGCTAGAGGAGCAGAGGACCGCACGGAGTTAACGTGTAAGGGTTAAATTTACAAAAAACTAATAAATACATCCAAAATTAAAATAACACGTTTTTTGAAAATATTACGTTGTATTAAGTTTTTTTTTTTCTTTTCAAGTTATAATCAATTCGCCTTCGTTATTGTGTAGCTTGTAATAACGCATATTTTAAAATAATACGTAAGTTGCTACAAATATTGTACAACCTTTCTACATACAAATATAAATAACGGTGCAAAAACATTGCACAAACTTTCCCACTCCGCCATCATCAAAACTAATCGTTACCAAAAATGTCAGTTCAGTATTTTTCAACTGAAGGAGGAAAATAAAATAAACTTGTCGTCAATTTATTATTATATATTTATATAAGGACAAACTTTCATTGTTTGTTCTATAATCGTATTTAACTAAAAAGTTTTTAATGTCGAGTATTAATTAATTAATCTTAAAGTTGCTAGTATATTTTAGTTGGAATTTTGTACACTGTTTTGAATAATTAATCTTCACTTTCCACTAAAATTAGAACGAAATCTGTAGAGCTGATTTTGAGAAATTGCGTATGTTACAATGGGGGATTTTTTAGGGTTGTATTTAGCGTTAAATTACGAATGAGTATTTTTGGAGAAACGGACAGTATTTGGGTTCTTAGAGGCTACAAAATTTGATGAAAAACGTTAGAGCCAATTACAATAAATTGTCTTTTTATTGCAGTTATCCTCAAATTAGGTCATTTAAAAAAAAAAAAAAAAAAAAAAAAAAAACGTGTTTAGGCTGTAGAGCACAGCACATACGAAAGACAAAAATTGTTGCAAAAATCGCTTTTTTTTTTATTTACTGGTTTTGTGTTAATTCTCACACAATGCTTTTGTTTGTTTCAGGGACAAAATACCAATCAAGTCTAAATGAAATAGACAAATCGGAACAGAAATCACAAGAAACACCTGTCAAGGGAACACATTACGATTGGCCAGAACACAAAACTAGTGGTAAGTATTGTTTAATAATTTGTTTACATTGTAGAATAATTCCGTTGGACTTTGAACGACGATGGATGGACAACGTGTCGCAATCCTGAGTTCATGAAACGTGAAGATCCGAAAAAACGGATGTAAAATTTTTGTATAATCCAAAACATATCCTATACTCTGTTTATTCGATTAGTAAAATCATCCCTCCAATATTTCTGGAAGTGGCACGGCCCTTTGACAAAGTTTGTTGCAATAATAGCCGAGAATACAAATCAAAGAAATGCTTATCAATGTAACACAGTCAATAAACATCATACATTACATGAATAGTCTTCGCAGTAAAACATAACGACGAATATACAGAAAACCATAAATGCAGGCGTAGTGAAAGGTAGTGTTTTAGGTGATTTACCAGAACTCGATAACACAACGTTTGCTGACGTTACCGCCATTTCCCCAATAGGAAACAGTTTTAAGAAACAGAAGAGAAGGTCCAAACAGTTACAAATAGTAGAGAAGGCACAATCAGTTATAAGAAAATTGTAAAGGAAAATGAAGAATAAGACACGACGAATAAAAGACAACAAACATGTAATTTAAAAATATAGGATAAATTAATCGCATGGTATTGAAATAAACGGTAAAGAAGACAAAATATTTAGGCATGAATCTTGATGTCAAGTTAAAATGGAAAAGTGATATAAAGAAAAAGAAATCAAAACAGTAAATCAAATCCAGGAAACTTAACTAATAGGGAGAAAAGTCCAACTATTATTAGAGATACTAAAACCCGTCGGTCTGGTGCACAACTACGTGGCTCCTTTAAACTTAACAATATTTCGGCTGGTTCTTTTTTTTCTTTTTTTTATATAATTATATATCCCCTGTGTTACTCACTACCTCAAACATGTATCAAAACAACGAGTTAGTTCAATTGTTTCCTTGTATTATCTCTATTTATAAGTAAATTAAAAAATGTTCTTTCTTGTTCTTTAGTAATAAGATATTGCTTCCTGATATTATATTAGCTAGGTATATTCTTTCTCTCTCTCACACACACTCCGTCCCTACTTCCTCTCTATCTCACACGATCTCTCCCTCATTCTCTTACACACACTCCTTCTTTACTTCTCTCTCTCTCTCTCTCTCTCTCTCTCTCTCTCTCTCTCTCTCTCTCTCTCTCTCTCTCTCTCTCTCTCTCTCTCTCTCTCTCTCTCTCTCTCTCTCTCTCTCTCTCTCTCTCTCTCTCTCTCTCGTGCATACGCACACACCCTTCCTTTTTCTGTCTTACACACACACTCCGTCCCTCCTTTCTCTCTATCTCACACAATCCCTCCCTCCTTCTCTTACACACATTCCCTCTTTCCTTTTCTCTCATACATACCACAATCCCTTCTTACTTCTGTATTATTATGATTTAAGCAAATGTAAGGTGTATATAAGGAGCAATAAAATATTCATTCATTAAAAAAAAATATTGAAACTATTCAAAGGTTTCAAAACAAAGTTCAAAGGAACACTGTTCATACTCCTTGTTCTCCGTAATGTAGACTTACACAGATATATAAAGATATTTACCCTAGGTGAAGAAATAAGAAAAATGGCTAAAAAGCATTAGGGACCAATGTAAAACCAACCGAATGTGGAGGCAGTTCAACTGTTCAACAATAGAAAGGCAGTTACAAGATTAAAATAGACAAAAGAGCCTGAGTTACCAGTGAAGTGATGGTATTATTGTACAGTGAAAAAAAACGAGCTATACTCATAGCTTTCAATGGACAGAGAATTTAAAAACTTAGAAATTTTTTCTGATTTTAAAGTTAAGTGATAATGATGTATTATAATGTCAATTCCCATGACCTGTGTAGACAACTTTTCTAGGGTATAAAGCAAGATAACATTACTTAGTTTCCAACATGACCCTTGGATACTTGGATGTTGTTGTTTTTCGCTTTTATACTCTTAAGTTTAACACTTGATAACGAGAGTTGATTTTTACGCTCGAAACGTCGTGTTAGTTTTTATATACACAAATGATGGGCAAATATCCGACAAAAAATATTTATTATTAGCAATTTAGATCAGATTTAAGATGTTGGATAAATTTAGACTAAGTGTAACGATAAAAAATAATAAAACGTAATTTCAGACTATTTAATTACAGTCTTTGTAATAAATTATACTGAAGAATCAAAACCAGTTAATATTTAGGTTGCAAGTTTAAAGCGTCTTTGGCATGAAGTGCTTTTATTAATTAATTAATAAAACTTGAGATAGTTTTACAAATATAATATAATTTAATAAGGTTCTCACAGAACTAAACTAATAAAATTGATTTAAAAGTAACTTTGACTAGAGAACGTATTATGTAAAGCTAGAATTTAGTATATAATTTAATTATATACTTAATTTTAATTAAGTTATAATATATGTTATAACTTATAGTTATATGTTTGTTAGTTTTATTATTTGAAATATGGTTGTTTTTAGTGTTGCCATTGTGAAACTTAAATCCTAATCATTAAACGTGCACAGATCTTAGTAATGAGATCATTTTTTATGATTAATTGAAAGTTTGCTCTAGTCATCAACATTTTCCAATTGTTTGACTAATTATATATATTTTTTTTAGATACGTTATACAATTTTGGTTGGCATTCCAATAAATTTTTTATTGACTTTCCATTCTAATGATTATCATTAACGTCTGATTTTCTGCAAATTCTGACACTGTGTTTTTATATGCGTAGACAAATTGACAAACTTATGGAATTAGACATTTTTTCACATTGTTGTTTAAAAGAAACCTTTCGATCACCGTCTTATAAAATCTTTATCTGAAGAAAATAACGTAAAATAAAGACTACTAATAGAATACTCTACAACGTCAGGGCCGCAAGGGAACAAGAGATGGTCAAAAGAGACCTAGTAGGAAAGATAAAAGACAGGGGACTAACCCAAGACTACATGAAAAAAGATGTAGATCCAGCAAGGTCCCCTCGGGATTGTCTAGACTGTACTCATTAACATCTGAAGGTTAAGGAATTAAAAGTTGAACCTGGAAAATTGAAACGTGTTGTACATTCAGACAGCGTTTTGTGGAAGATCTCCTCAGCAATAATAAATCAAGCATTGACGCAACGTGAGTTTAAATAAAATCGATAAAAGTATGTCTATCTGGAAAGGATAGACAAAACTTACTTGGAAAGGAAAATTTGTATTTTATCGCACTATTTTCTTTTTAACTGTAAATTTGAAAATAAAAAGTACGAAATACATATACAAATATGTAATGTAAAGTCTAGAGAATTATTTTAAAATATGTACAGTGTTGAAAAAGTATGGACTATATAAAAAAATTTTAAAACAGCTGAGCATAAAAAATTAGTTTTTTGTATATGTTTATAATATAACATTTACTTCCAGTTTTTATAGTTTGTTTTTTTTCTTTTTCATTTTTTCAACAATTTTGAATTTGCCATCTTGAAATTAGGTTTAATTTTTTTTAACAGGATAATGTGACATGTTTTTACATTGTTTTTATTATTCTAGGTTCAATGTTGGAATGCGTTTTTTATATCTCATTTTCTTGAAAGTTATCAACTAATAAAACTACAGTACTACATTTAAAATCTGAATTTACAGGTGGACAATTGAATTGAGTATTTACCTTTAAACATGTACATACTGTAATTTTGAACTTGTAATTTTCAAAGATACTTAAATTGTTGTCCTAGAACTGTTTGACACAGTCCTAGTTCGTTATAAAATTCACCAAACACTTTAGAAAGTATCTGATCTGTAAATTTCTGTTCCTATCCTATTTTGTAGTTCAATTAGGTTTTCTGGTCGGTTGAAATACGTTTATCTATTTAAATATTCAAATAGGGACTAATCTAGAGGAACAAGAAAAACTATAACTGTAATTTATGATTTTAATGTTGATTAGTTTTATTTGCTGATTACTTTTAAGGAAATGAGATATAAAACTATTGAAATCCGGGAAAAAATTCAAAACATATGTTACAAGTCTATGCATATTTAAAAAAATAAACCTAATTTCAACATGGCGGATTCAAAATATCCACCAATATTTTAAAACTAACAAAACTGGAAGTAAATGTTCTCTTATAAACATATACCAAAAAAGACCTTTTATTGTTCAAACGTTTTAAATATTTTGTTTATTTATTACATACTTTATAAACACTCTCCAAATAATACTTTTCCAAAATATAATTTTTTTTAGACGGAAAACTAAGCATTTCAAGGTCATATGTTATAGGCACTTCTTACTTTTTTGAACAATGAACTATATTCTGAAGTTTTGAAACACCCTGTATATATATATATATATATTCCTGTACATCCTGTATATCCGACTTTTAACGTCAAAAATCTCCAAAACTTAAAAATTTAAACTGCCAAATTTACGAAAATTTAAAAAATATAGTATTTTTGGTTGGTACAATTTGTAGCATACAAAGTGCTTAGAGAAATTTAAACTCAATATCTTATCTATTTCTGGAGTTACAATGAGTTACAATAAAGAAACAAAATGGCAGATTGCGATTAAACTGAGGCGATTTCGAAAAAAAAGTTACTGATATTTTTTAAATTTATTTCGATATGTAGAAATCAATCTTGATCGGCGAGCTAAGGTTTTTTGTTACACTCTGTATATTTGTTATTGGTGTTATTTTAAAAATTATATGACAATTGTTATTTTTCAATTTAATATAAAATATTTCTACTCTATACATGTATGAAAATATTGCTATAAATATTCGACATTTATACGATGTCATATATTGCTTTATAACAAAAAAGTATACTACTATAGTCTTAATCATAACATTACTACAGCGTCCCATAAAAGAAGAAATACAGAAGACAAGAAAATTCTTTACGATTGTGTTAAATCTAAAGTGACAAGTGTTTGAATTGACTAGGAATCATTTTAGATTAGATAGAACCAAGCAGGGTTTGGTGGGGAACGTTATGCACGTTAGGGTGCCTCAGATTTTCATTTCTGATTCCCTTCCATCCCCTTTCCACTCCTCACCCCTTACACACCAGCTTTACGTCCACCCTCTTTACTTCTCTTGATGAATAGAACATTCTATTCGGAATAAAAAAAAAATATCAGAAATTGGAAAGTGTATCGAAGTATTGCCATTATTGTGAGGAAATACATTTCGAGTGTTTGCTGTTATAAAAGCACGTCTACTGGAATTAATTTTTGATTGGTAGAGAAATAATAAAAGAATGATTTGTTGTCGCCGTGTTTACATTAAAGTTTACAACAAACCATTTGAAACAAGAATCAGCTTCTGTTAAACATGTATTAAGTAATAGAGCAAAAATATTTAAGTTTAGTTTAGTTATAGTAGCTCATGTATCACTGAGGATGGCGACTTTGTCGTTGAAATGCGTTTGTTTAAGTAAATATAATTACTTAGTTCGAGTTTTATTCTATCATTTATTACGTAATGGAGCAGAAAGAATAAAGCATATAGTTTGTTTCAATAAAATTTAATAATGATTTGGTATTAAGTTATTGATGTTTAAAACATGTAAGTACCATCATGGTACTTACAATACCCTACCATGTGATCCAGTACAAACAGATTCTTTAAATGTAATACCATAGAAGAAGGAATTATAATAAGAAAGTCACAGGTATAGGCACAAAATATCCTTAGTTTGTTTACTGGACAACAGAAAGCGCTAGTAGCATCGGGACTAAAAGGCTTGGCTACTGTATCACAAGTACCGATGCTACTAGCGCTTTCTGTTGTCCAGTAACCAAACTAAGGATATTTTGTATCACGCTGTTTAACATGGGTTGTGACTTTCTTATTCTAATTCCTTCTTCTATGGTAATACGCAAAAGTTGGTTTCTTGACCCTTGTAGGAAATGTTAAATTTATTGGTAGATCAAGAGGTAGATCAAGATCCGGTAGGGTAAATTTGTTTAAAACCGTTGTTATTACACAGATTTTCTGAACCTCGTAATTCTGTATATCACTAATTTTAACGTAAGTCCTAACGAGCCAAGTAATTGTGGATATATTAAAAAGTCCCCAGTCCTAAGGCCGAAGGAAAATGAAGGTTGAAAATTTTTAGATTTACGCATTTTTACATTTAAAAAAAATACAGGTTATAAAAGATATACATCTTACGCTAGTCTTCTGATTTTAAAATTATTATTATTACTAACATAGCGTGTTCAGTTGTAATTCACAAGATATAATTTTAATTATTTAATTTAAAACTTCAATTAGGAAATAAAATTTGTTGCGTTCTTTGTTTTTAGTTACAAATTTTGCATAAGTGTAGCCTTTGAAGACCCAAACAAACCGTGTTAGTGCTAGAGCCCGAAAGAATGCTGTTTTGTATGTTATTGATAAACCATAAGAAATTAGCTAAAGGGTTGTTATAGAAATGACGTAATTTCTCAAAATAGGCTCTACCGATTTAATTCAAATTTTAGTGAAAAGTAATAATAAAACCAGTTTTAAAAATATCAAGTAATAAAAGATTACGGTTTAAATATAATTGCAAAAACAAAAATTACCCTTAAATCAGTATAAAATTCCTCACTCTTCTTGTCTAAAGTCAAGATCTCGATCATATCGTCTTAAAAAGAGGAAATGAAAGATCATTAAAGATCCTCTAGCCCTTGAATAATCTAATAGCCTCCGGGTTGAAAGCGAACAAGAATTGATCAAGGGTGACTGATAGGAAAGATGAAAGAGAGTGGATTAATCAAAGACTTCATGGGAAAAGGTGAAGATCCAGCTAGGATCCCACAGGATTGCAAATCCAGTACTGACTAAAAATCTAGTCATAAGAGTAGAATTCAATTTTTAACAGATACACTTAACCTTAAGGACGCGTTTATGAGCACAATTGTAATTAGTTTAAACCCTATTTAAATATTTGTACCAAGAATGGGTCCGTGATGTATTTTCAGTTTTGTATTGAGGTAATTACATTTTCGGTGACGGTTAATTTTTAGTTGGTTTTGAAGACTGGTAAGTGAAAAAGTTTGTGCAAGACAGGCCGTCATTCCATCGTCGTTGTCGTCTGTACTTAAGCAAGATAACCGCCCCAAAACTATGATAAAAACATGAAATTTGATATAGGGAACTATACTGTGCTATACAGTAGGCCCTATAAAAATTCAGAATAGACGAGCTGACAGAAATGTCAAAACAGCGACCAATTTAACAAGTTGTTTGTTAATACTTCGTGTGTTTATTGAACTTATAAAAACAAAATTAAATAAAAAATTTCAGATTTTCATTCTGAATGTAATAGTGCAAATCTGATTTCTCTTCGATAACAAATAGCAAAGTTATTGTTAAAAATGTAATTTCGACCATAAGAAAATGTGTAATTCGTATAGATACGAAGTCTGCATTATCGAAACGAGCGAAGCAAGTGGAGACTTTCAATACATTCAAATTTAAAGTACAGAAAATCTGTGTAACAACTGTTTTAAACAGACTTTCCTACTGGGTAAAACCATTGATCTACCAGTAAAATTTAAAATTATCTACAAGGCCTAAGAGACTCACTTTGACTATAAATAGAAGATCTGCGTGTATTTTATTGAATGGGTAATTAGCATGATGGCCCACATCAAAGTGATTTGTGGTAAATATTACATTTGCAAAAGAAAAAATTAAATGTAATATTTACACAAAGTGTTGGTTACCTACACGGCCCAGGAAAGTAAATTTTGAACATTTAGAGAATCTGTTTTTATCTGTCTACTGGGTATGTACCATGATGGCGATTATGGTCTTATTTTGTACTTTAGTAACTTCATTCCAAACCATTACTAATACGTTTAGAGCTTGTATTAAAATAACTTGGTTAGGTAAATAACACGAAGGCACCCATAGACGTTTAAAATTTTGTTATTAAAAATTTTGTAATATGTTTCAGGATCATACAACTGCGGTCAGATCAGTATCGCACAGGCAACACTTATAGCCCTCTTCAGATACATAATTACAGAATTACTTCACAGCAGATAAAACAACATGTATTAATCTGTTTTGGCTTATTAAATGAATTTATCACAGTGTTAAATATATGAACATAAGTTGAAAGAACTATGGTAATTTGTGCTCAGTATATATTTTTCAACAAAAAGTGTAACATATGAATATAATAATATCGTAACTTCTGTATTTGTTTTGCATAAAACGGTCAGAATTGTAATATAGTCTACTGTGGATTTCTTGGTGATCAAGGACGTATTGTTGAGAGAAATAGTTGTATCCATAGTTAGTCCTTAACTGTAATCGCTGAAACAGTTTTGTATAAAATATGTTATTGTTATTCACTTCAGAACCAAAAACAAATAATGTATTGGATATATAAAAATCAGTGTGAATGGCTTTAAAGTGTTTTAGTTATATAACAAAGTTCAATCATTAATCTTATATTATGTTAAATAATCAGAAATTGTGAAAAATTATATAAAAAAGTGTATTATCATTTTAACTGGGAGAATTCAATATAATTATTTAATAAAATCTTTCTAAAAACATGTCATTTGGAAATTCCTAACGAACAGACGAGAAACAGTCTAAAACATTGTATTTAACTGGTCGTTTTTCAAGATACGTTTTATCAGAATTTAATTTTCTACAAATTTAATTTGAAATTGATTAATATTTAAGTTTACCAACTCAGAAAAAAAAAGTTGTAAAATATTTAAATTAGTATTTAAAACTAGTTCCTATTTTAAAACTGATAAAGGAAACCTTTTAGTTTATTTATATATTTCTGGGTAGGCCTAATGGATTATATTATTATTATTGTTAACAATTAGTATATTTTATTGCTTTAAGTTAAGTTCTATAGACAACTACTAAAAAATTATGTTTTTAACTTTCAATCGATAACTCTTTATCCTTCGATCTACAAACAAAACAAATCAATACATTTTCCTTGGAAAGGAGAAAATCTTTTGTCTCTTAAATATTTTGTAACGTTAATGGTTTTTAAGATACTCACATAAAACATTTTAAAAGTTTGCCATTTTTGAAAATGTACAAAATTAAAATCTTGGTTTTCTGGTATACTAGTAAAACGTTAAGTAAATAATGTGTATGCCAAATCTTCACTCAGAATTTTATTTATTTTCAAATATATAAAGATGTTTGTAAAAACACATAGGAGCCGACAGATAGTAACAGAGCGTTTCCGGACTTATGTTTCACCCTATATAAAAATCACTGTGAAAGCGTTTACAATTATAACATTCAATAAGTCCTTACCATTATTTCAATTTGATGGAGAACAATCAGAAATTGTAAAAATTCTATTTAAAAAAATATATTACTTCAACTACACGCATACTATTTCATTATTTTTAAAAAAAAGCTTAACAGCAATAATAACATAATTTGTTTATAATATTTTTTTCAGAAAATCAATTGGAAATACCAAAATGTTTACATGTTTTTTAAAACATATTATGCGCCGCAGGTTAACAGGGTCGCTACTAATCTCCTGCGTTCGTGTGTGTGAGGAGGAAGGAAGAGAACCATTCCTAACCGCTTTTTTTTTTATTTGAACAATATATAAATCAGTATTCAAAAATTGTATTAACTGGTCGCTTTGGAAGATTCACTGGATACCTTATTTAATCCATTACTTCAAAACTCGTTGTTACTCATAACATTTTATATAATCACTGTTTATAACGGAAATCAGTTATTGTTACTAATTAACAGTTCCTAAACTCTCAATCAAACTGAACCTTAGACAGACAGTTATTGAATTCGTTCTGTTCGTGATAATGTATTGATCTTGATAAAGGTTAAAAATCCTCTAAAAGTCCGTCACGTAATCCACTTATTGTGTAAGAAACACTACCACGATTTGAGGTGTTTCAAATTTAATGTTATGACGACCTCTTGTGAGTGATATCACACCTGATGATGGATGCTTGAAACATCTGAAACTGCGGTAGTGTTTTAACACAATATGTGTATCAAGGGACGGACTTTTAAAGGTAATTAATATCATTTAATTACAATCAATGATCCGGACGCCGTTCCACAATGATAAGTGAAAAATATTCTAACTTCATCCTCGCTTAGGTTGCTTGACCTTATGGGTCAAATATCCAACTAATTATACCGATAGACATTCGGTCGCGTTTCCTATCCCCAGCCACCAAGGCAGCCAGCAAAAATCCGGACGCACACAAAGCCCGGCCCACAGAACCAAACAGAAACCCGCCGCCAACCCCATTGACCAACCCCACACCAACAAAAACAACATACATAATAATATATACGTCACTCCTGCCGACATGAGACCAGCGGAATCCCCTAACCTAGCCCCACACACATCCATACCTATCGCCGGACCTCCCCGGTAACCGGAGCAATCGGTAAGTAGACAAATTATGAGATAGTTGGAGTCAAGAATAAATGAATATCCACATGTGCGTAGAGCATCTTGGGACAGAAGCAGAAGAGAGGTACAAAAGTAAAAATGGAAACTCCAGTTAAAGATTAGGTATGGTATGTCCAGTAAGAAGGAATTGGGTAGAAGAAGGAAAAATGTCCAAATATACCGAAGGACATTCGGTCGCCAGAGCCTCGTTTGCAATCGCAGGATGCACCAGTAACAAAACAACAGTTACATAGCGTGAAGGTGAAGTTGACATTTGTATGTGAGAGGCTATAATTGACGCACCCACATACCTTGCACCCCTATTATTTCAAATGAAGCTGAAAACTTGGGTTTTGTTGACAAAACATCCATAAATATCAACTATTATCAGTTACAACATAACATGTCTCGACTCGAGTAAAGTTTTCACAAGCAATACAATTGTCATTGTTTGGAGAAATTTCATGAAATTAGTTGAGTTGTGAGGATTGTTTTATAAAAGTTTTACTCCCAGGTTATATTGGCGGCACCCTGACGTCTTACAATAAAACTACTGTTTTGGGCAGACGATCAATTTCAACATAAGTTACAACTGTTTTCCTCTTTTTTTATATATGATAGTAAAACAAATCACTTTTTATTATTTTGATTATTCTTCATCTAAAGCCGTATATTGAGTTAATACTATATACATCACAAGACATTTTTCTCCTATCATATACAGAGTGATCCAAAATTACACGTCTTTATTTCGGAAGATAATTTTAGACCTACAAATAGTAAAAAGAAGTTTATATAAACTTAGGTCCAGAAACGCTTAGGTTTTGGTCTGTCGGCCTGTTTGAGATTTTACAAAATAACATTATATTTATGGAAATAGATAATAATTATATTGGGTGAATATTTAATGTATTATGTATGTAAACTTTTACCAGTATACTAGTAAACCAAGATTTAATTTCATACATTTTCAAAATGGCGGACGTTTAAAATGTTTAATTTTGAAAACCATTAACAACAAAATATTTTCTTCTTTTCAGGGAATACAATATTATTATTATAATTTATTTATTTATTTTTTTTTTTTGTTACAGGTCAATAGTAACCTATTTTCTTGGTAACTGTATACAACACCCGACATTAACCTGAGAAACCAAAATTCTATGGAATTATGATAATTGTTAACAATAATATTTTAATTCATAGTTTATAAAAGTACGAAAAATTAAAATGTTTTCCTTAACAATTTCAAAATGGTGGCTGGTGTTTTAAAACTAATTTTAAAATATAATATTTTTTTCCTTATAAGCTTGAAAAATTACATAATAACAAATAAATTTTATAAGAATTAAATTTTTTATATTGTACTATACGGAGACCTCCTTTTTAGGAAGTTCAAAACTCGAAACATTCTTTTCCGAATATTTTTTGGCTCTGTCATCTGTCCACTGCCAAAACAAACAAAAATTACGTAACTGCGAATTTCGTTCGGTCAAGACCGCGCCACTACGAGGTCAGTGCTGCTGAAACACTCTTACGAGAATCATTGTTTGTATTTAATAGCAGTTTATCATGCTATTTGGCTGATTTATTAACATATTTTGGTTTTAAAATGAATAATTTCATAAATATAATTGAATACATAACATAACCTGGCCTAACCTAACCTATTCGAGTTTTTGGTAAAAGAAAAATGTAAATTAGATTTGTGATAGTAAGAATACAAATAGGTTATGTCAGCTTATTTATATATTACTAAAATTCCAGAATTACTTTAATTACTTCTTGTTTGATTCACATAAAACGGGGTGTTCCTTATAATACATTAAAACCTAATTTTTTTTCCCCTTATAATTATAAAATATTAAAATTAGTATTAAAACATCAGTCACCATTTTAATTTTTCGTATATTTCGAGGAAATGGATTATAACATTATTATTGACAATTACAATAATTCCATAATAGGCCTATATTGGTTTATTTTAATCGTTATTCAAGATAACTCGGTTGTTCGTTCACATAGATATAATATTTTTTAAATCACTTTCTTCATCATTAAAAGAGGAAAATGATTTTTCTCTTGTAAATATTTTGTAATTTCAATAATTTTTGAGATAGACATTACAAACTTTAAGCATCGCCATTTTAAAAATGGAAAGAATAAAGTATTGGTCTTCTGGTATACTGGTGAAATGTTACATAAATAATACATACACCAAATCTTCCCTCAATATCTTTTCAACTTCCAAATATATAATGTTGTTTTATAAAAAAGAAAAGTGACCGATAGATGGAAACGAAACGCCTATGTTCCCTTTCCTATATTAAGCTCTAGCATCAATTCCTGAAATATTGCCATACAATTTGAATCTCCCTGTATATTTTTAATACCAATTTTACATTTTCGATCATTTTTAACGATTAATTTAACTCTCTTATACAAAATGTAGTTTGATAGGTTTAAACAAAAAATATTAAGTTTTTAATGTCTAGAAAGAGCTTTTGATATTTTCCAAAATATTATTTTTGGGGAAATTAGCAAATACGTTTTGTTTGAGTAATTAGTGCTACATTTTACAAATCAAAAATTTGATATTTAAAATCTAATTGCAATACTATTCATTTTCTTAAAGAGAAAACTGCAAAATATTCAATTATCAAAGCAATGAAGTAATACCAGAAAACAAAGCCGGGAATGGCACAAATTACGTTCTATTAACCACTTTTGTTCAAAATTGATATAAATTAATTGTTAAATGGTCTAAGTTTACCCTATTTTCTCTTCCTCATCCCCCAGTACATCTTCATCCTCTGGTTTGACTTAGTTATTTGTTCATCCAAAAATATTTTTCCTCTTCCTTATAGCATCTCTACACCTAAATTCGTCACTCCTATTTTCATTCTAAATACCTTTCTATGTTTACTACTTCTTCTCTCCTAATGTTTCTATGTTTTGTTTTGTTTTTTATCCCGATAGATTCCATGAAACACGAAATCATACTTTCCTGTTTTCTTGACATGTGCTAATTTTATCAATTTTCATTCTTTCCACGCTCCCATAGAAGGTCAATATCCTTTTTCGGATCGTGGTAGAGGTTTTTTGATAATCTAAATATAATTTTTGTTTTGGTCTAAGGTGAAAATCATCTTGGGTCCAAAGATCTTTCTTAAGAATTTCAGTTTTTTCCCTAATTCTAATAAACATCTTCTATTAGTCTTGCTTATAAACCTAGTTTATTCCGTTGTTTTTGGTAAGTCAAAGTTAAAGTTTGACCATTATTTTTTTAATAAATATTATTGTAATTTCATAATTTTTATCCTCAGTACTTTTTAATTTATATTTCATACCCCACTCCGTTTTTTTTTTTTTAATGAAAACTGTGGAGATATTTTGGTGACGAAATGTTTGCTATAGTTGTAACTGACACTAAAATGTTTTTCTTTTAAGCAGGCGTGGGCACAGTTACCGTTACACTACTCCGTTTTGGAGTTACATAGATCAGAAAACAAGATGAAGTCACTTTTTGTATTATTTTTTAATGAAATATTAGTTTATACTTTGTTATATAACTGCAAGAACAAATCTTGTATTGTACACTACAATTTATGTAAAGCACGCATTAAATTGTAGTTAAATGTTATGAATATAATGTGTATTTCAGTAAATATTTTTGTTTAATGTTAGTTTTAAAATATTGTGTAACCACTTATTTTCAAGAAAACCTCAATAATTAAATATGGACTATATTATAAAAATAACTCATGCATAATTAAATCTTCAAATAACAGTTAATGAGCTTAACTAATATACTTCGTATGTGTATTAAGCGGTTACACATTATGATATGCCAATCAATATACCTTGAAATTTTGTATATCAATTTTATCTCTGATAGGAATGTTACAATTAAAATGAGTACATTGTTCCGTCTCTCCCAGCTTCGTTAATCACACGTTTGTTGACGCGTTTCGGATAATACTCCATTCTCAAAACACTTAATAATACTCTTATTTTAAGTGTTTTGAGAATGGAGTATATCCGAAACGCGTCAACAAACGTGTGATTAACGAAGCAGGGATAGGCGGAACAATGTACTCATTTTAAGTACACCTTGTTCTGTATATTTTGTTACTCATATGAGCTTGTTAAGTAATTACAGAGTAGCTTTATAAATTTAAACAATTTCAAATTATATTATTTAAAATGGTTATATTGTTAAAAGATTAATCAAAATATAAAATTGGAATTTGTGATCGCTTTTAGAGCGATACCAGCGTTAAAAGTAACATATTAATTCAAATGTTTAACTTAATCAAATGTTAAATAAATACCATATTGGTTTGTTCAATAAAATATACTGTTGAGGTTAAAACATTATGTACATATCTAGCGTTTGTGTGTGCCTCATGTTCACCGTGCGTTTCAAATACAAATAGCTGGACATTCTAAACAAATTTTACGTAGAATTTACAAGCTTTGTTTGATTTGAAAATTCCAGGATAAGTGCTATAAAGTAAAATATAATCTTTCTAAAAATAATGTTTTTTAAATCTGTTTTAACCATTTAAATCAAACTTTGTTATATTTAGTTCTTAAATACCCACAAAAAAGTGTTGTTTTCCAATTTTAGACTCATCAGAAAAAAGAAATAAAGGTTTCCTAGAAGCCCGTTAAAGGTATCGTAAAAACAAATCAAATAAGTTTAAGATCCTAACTAACCCAACTTAATAAACCACGTATGAAACCAAATTATGTAATTTTAAAATAAATAATAATAATTTCAAAAAAAAAATATGTTTAACATACCACGTTTTTAAAAAGGACTAAAAATTATAAAATGATTTTGCATGACCCTTCTAAAATTTTGAGGGAGGATTGTTAGTGGCTATGGATATATTTGGAATACTTGAAGAGAAAAACGTGGGGCGCAGGCAATCTATGATAGTTAAGGAGGAGTAAATAAATTAAATTACAGTGAATCTCATTTCCGATTCACTGAAATTAGCTGTAAATTCATCCGGATTGTCTACTTGTATTATTTACTGGCTGCGCTCCACGTTTTTCTCTCCAAGTATTCCAAATATATCCATAGCCACTAACAATCCTCAAAATTGTAGAAGGGTCATGAAAAATTATTTTATACTTTTTTGTCCGTTTTAAAAACGTGGTATGTTAAAAAAAAATTATTTGATTTATTATTTTCTGAATTTTAGTCTTATGTCCGGGTGAAAGATTTCAATCGGTTTTGTATATATTTATGAGACTCAATATACGAAAAACATCTCATTGGCCAATTTTTATTTGTTTAAACAAATGTAGAGACAAAAAACCAACTTAATATTGTATTGTCATCCAATTCTGACCTATGTTATAAATTTCAGGTCTCTAGCTTATCGGGAAGTTAGTTTAAACTTGATTGCAAAATTCAACCTGGACAGACAGACGACAGATATGACGGAATCCGAACTAATAAAAACGTAGTAAAAAATAAACCCGAACCACCTTTGCTATTTTTCAACTTGTTTAGGAACTTTTATTTTATTTTACACGAAGACTAACAGATAGATTTCTCACAAATTTTGTCATTTCATCAAAATATTTCGAGCTGTATTTGACTTTTAAGACAACGTCCATGTTCAATTTTCATGTATTGATTGGTAACTCTAGAAACTCTAATTTTGGAAAGATGTTTTGTTTGCTTAGGCTTTTTGTTTATGTTTTACTGACAAAGTTAGTAAAATATTTTTGTGCTTTTATTTTTAAAATAACTTTTTTTTCTTCATTTTATTTTCAATCTGACACAATTAATAGTATTCGTTCTTGTTGTTTAAAGGCAAAAACCTCTCAATTATAAAAACAAACGAAGAAAAGAACATAAAATAAAGACGTCTATCCCTCAAATACTCTAATGACGTTTGTGCCGGAAAATATCTAGAGTTAATCAAGGAAGACCTTAGAGGAAAGATGAAAGTGAGAGATCTATCACAAAACTATATGAAAAACCAGTTACGTTCCCTCGGGAATGCCAATCCCGTACTCATTAAAGTGAATACCTGAAGGTTTTAATCATTTTTAAGTTTAGATCTGTATTACTATTTATTTTATAAAATATTCGGAACACCTTATAAATATATAAATTACTAAAATATAATATTTTAGATGTTTAAATAAAGGTAAACCATCTTCAGTTATGGATTACTGTAACAATCGGGTGTTTTTGCAAGGTATTATTGCTTTTACCGTTGTATAATAAATTGTTCCCCAAAATAAATAAGCCATATAATATAAACTAACGATAAAATAAATGCGCATTTCTATGGGATCATGGCCGCTGGAACATTTAGTTATTTATGTGCATTCAGTATAGAAATTAATACAAATTAATTGCTTGATGTTCTAAATAAATATAAATGTTTATTTTGGTTTTCTCTAAACAGATTCATAATATCAAGTTATAAACAGTTTTATTTTTAAAGAATACAAATGAACGTTGTAATTTTTAATTATTTCCTTTCAATATACTGTTAGTCAAATTATTGTTTTCAGTGAAAGGATTCAAATCTTACAAGAAATAGACTGTACCATTTGTTTTTCTATATTTCTATACGTTGATTAATAATTCCAGTGAAGGCTTAATAATAAACAAGGCTTGAGTATTTACAAACGAAATGTCAAGCAAAGTTTTAACAAAGAGATGAACCCAAGTTTGTAAAGTTTCCTTGCTCAATGTTAATACTATAGTTGTTGACAAAGTTATCACAACTTGATTAAATATATTATCTATTGACAATTGTTGGATAGAAATTGTATTGGATCTGTGTAAAATAATTTAATTAAAGAAATTATACAAAATGAAATATTGTTGTGTTTTATCCATTTCCTTCGCCTGAATATTCTTACAATGAGTGTCAAATGTCCAATGAACATGAATCCCAAACCACAAATCAAGAAACAAAAAAGACTATATTTGTATTTTCTTAAAGGCAAGAAAACCACTCGATTATCATCACCGCCTTAAGAAAAATAAGAAAAGAATATAAAATAAAAACTTCAATACTTTCAACGTCATAGCTGGAAGAACACAAGATTTGTTCAAATCTGATAGGAATGATAAAACACTAACCCTAGACTACATGCACAAATTGTAGATCCAGCTAGGCTCACCCGGAATGGCAAGCCCGTACTCACTGAAGTTAGTCTAAGATTTTAATATTTTTTTAGTTTCACCAAGTTTGATTGAAATTAGAAAAGACAAATAATTTACCCAGACAGACTTTGAACCAAACATTGTCGCAAATACGTATCCATTCTTCTACCGGTGGCAGGACAGATCGGACAGCAGTTTGTATCTCCGGCCGCAGACAATTTTTAATATTAACTATGTATAACGAAGACGAATTATTTTAAAGTGTTCAGTGTTTGTGTTTGTTTATTTGTTAGAATTTTGCCTGACGAAGGCGACCGTGTTCGGACAAACAGTGCTGTTTCAACGGCTGCAACTGTCGTACTTCTGACAACCAATAAGGTATTTATAGTAATATTATTCACCAGTCAAAAAAAACGATAAGTTTAAGAAAGATAAATTAAGTTTATGTACATTTCATTGGCAGTATAATTTAATAATTGTTTGAAATGTTGTGGCCGCTGCCCGCTTTTTGGCACCTGTTAAAAAAAACGGAGACTTCGGCTGGCTGGAGACTGCATCCACGTTTGCCGAAATCTTTTCTGGGTGGCGACAGGGACACGGCCTCAGGCGATAGATTAAATCACGCAAGTTTCCGAAAAATTACGCCCCAACTATCACCATAATAAATTTACGGGACAAGTCCTTTGGTTTTTTTACGTTTACGGTGCCCACTGTCATATTCATCAACAAGAAGCCGACGTGTTGGTGAAATATTTTCTCATGCATCAATGCACAGACCTTATTCATTTAAGTCTAGATCCGAATTTAGATGGGAATTTCGACGGTACCATCTTGCAATGGCCATTGAGCGAATAACGTCATTTTGGTAACGTTGAATTAACAGTCTATTCGAGTCCTTCGAACATCCTCAAATTTGAACTGCGTACTCCAGATCGGTCTGATGAATGTCTGGTAGAGTAATCTCTTGTTATAGAGGTCCAACAGTGATCCTATCCCAATCAACTATTATATTTCGCGATAAATTAGACTGCTTTGTTCCACTTCCTTTCGCTCATGATGCTTCCACGTGAGGCGCGAATCAAGGTACATTCCCCGAGATTACTAACAGTAATTTTATTGTTATTGATGTATAGACAGTAATGCAAATATACTCGTCGTAGGTCAAATGTAACGTGAATGAATTTTACCTCGTTCCGTTTAATTTTCCAGTCCTGTGTCTATCTTCACAGTATTTGAGAGATGGAGATGAAGGATTTGTTTGAGTCCTTAGAGGCTACAATTGAGAAACATTTTATCAAAATGTAGCTACCGATTTTAATAAAATAGTAATTTTGTGTTTTTTCAATACAGATACACGATTTTGAGTTATCAAAACAAGTCCCTAGATATGGCAAAAAAATACTAGATAAGAAATTTGATTAAAGTTGTCCACAAGTTTGGCTGTACAAAACGAATGACAGATAGACATTTTATAAAACCAGTTTTTTGACTCAGAGGGCCTCTAAACGGATATCCGCCAAAAACTCGACATACATTTTTGACCTTTTACGTAACTAGTTAAAATACATCAACAAAACAAAAAATAACATCATTTCCCAAGTTTAATTCGAAAGAGAATTGCGTCTTAAACGGCGGACTTGTTTAAACTTTGATGCTTTGATAAATAGGCAGACGATGCAACATAAAGTTTTAAATAAAAGTTTCGACGACAAAAGAAACGTTAAAGGAACTTCCATTTTCCAATTTCTTACAACTTCCTTTTTAGAATTAAAAAACACGACTGTATATTTGCCAGCAGGCAACTTCTGCATTCATGAAAACACCGCTTCTCAAAATAAGTAGAATTAAGATTGATGGATAATAATGAATATTCATTTCTATTCATGTTACAGACATTTATAAAAGTAATAAAGCGAACAATAAGTTACTTTAGTCCATTATCTTCAGTCTTTTTTTGATTATTTTTGTTGTTTGTGATTATGTTTTGCGCACTTTTCGTCCTCCGTTTTTTATCTGATGATACGTTTCATGAAAGGAAACAGAAAAAGTGATGTACAACGCATTTTTGTCGTCTCTGAAGTTGTCTGTACGTAACCGCAACATTAACAAAAATCAATATAAGAACATGAAATTTTAGAAGTGAACTATTGAGCATAAAAATCTAATTTAAAACGTTGAAACGGCCGTAATTAGAAACACTTTTTATTTATATCTCGTGCGTTATTCAAATTGCAATTCAATAAATTTGATAAAACTACTTTGCAGATTTCAATCCTGTATATAATCATACCAACCCCACATTTCTATATTTCAAATAGTGAAGTTATAGTACTGAGAAAAATGTGATATTAGTTACTAGATCCAGCAGATCCAAATCATCGCCGCGAGCATAGTGAGTGGAGGCTCTTTCACAGGTGTACAGCTAAGGCCGAGACACTTATAAGAGCGAAGCGAGTGTAGACTTTATTATCTACAAGGTCTGCTAGCCGATGTCTAGAAAGTAATGATATAGGCAATTACAATTACAGAAAATCTGTGTAACAACTGTTTTAAACAAACTTGCCCATCTGAATAAGACTTCTTGATCTACCAATATATTTAGCATTATCTACAAATTTCAAGATACCAACATTTTGAAATTACATTTAGAGGATCTGCTTGTATTATAGGGATGGGAAAGTACCATGATGGCGTCCATAAACTTATTTTAAATTGACCAAAAATGAGCATATAAATAACGGACAATAAATTAATTGGTATTAACAATAACACTCTTTTTTAAACACTTCTTTACTGTTTGTAACAGCCTTTATGGTAGTTTACATAATAAATTTATTTACTATAGCAACAAATATATTTAATTTTAACAGCTGATGAACTGTAAGGTTAATCCTAGCACAGATCAGTACAGAATATATTGAAACACTTTAGTTCACGTATCCCCAAATTCAAATTAAAACGAATTGTCAATAATAATGCCAGTTTGGTAGTTGCGATAACAACAATGTCTTTGTTAAATATTTTCTTATATTTTTAAAAAGGGTCTAAACTTAATTAATTTGTGCTACAAACATGTCCTTAAAATCGAATTTTATTAAAATCGAGCTGTAATCAACGTTGATTCATTTTTTTTTAAACATCCTTGAACTGTAATACGATTTTGTACACCCGGGTTTAAATAATTAATCGTCATATTCCACTAAAATTTGAACCAAATCAGTAGAGCCAGTTTTCAAAACTGAGTCTTATAACAGTCCAGAACAGTTTTTGGTTTGAAACCGATAACGAACCAACATTTTTTTTGAAAAGATAGCCAGCAATAAATTTCATTTGGGTTCTTAGAGGCAACGAGAGCAAAATTTAATTGAGAACTTATTTTTTTAAATAGTATTTTTTGTATGGAGTTATTGAAAAAATGTAAAAAAACTCCAGATATGATAAAAGTTGCAATCAACATACATAATTTTATTAAAATCAATTCACTTTTTTAGGCTTTAAAGTAGACCTACTGTGCAAACAGACAGATATTATTCCAAAACCTCATATTTAGGTATAAGACGAAAAACACGAAACCAAAAATCTCGACCTCGATTATTGTTCATATACTACGTATATTTAAGAAAGTAATATTAAATTTATACAAATGTTTCAAAAATATTAACCGCCATAAATATGTAACACTCATAATTAAACACAATCAACATTCAATAAACTATTGTTTGTACTACGTAACTTTACAAATTTAATTTGCAAGCTTTATATTATATAAAGAAACAAGTAGATGAGGTCCATTATTGTACTTCCCAAGCTCATGATATGTAATACATGTAGAGCCTCTAAATGTAATAACCAAAAGTTGGTCTCTAGGCCTTATGAGAAATATTAAATTGTATTGATGGAACAAAGAGTCTAGTAAGTTAAATTATTTAACAGGTTTTCTGAACCTCGTAACTAGATGCATTACGATACTAGATTACGTAACTAGATGTATAACTTCCTTGAAGTTATGGCCAGGGTCATGTAGTTGTGAATATCTTAAAAAATCTCCAATCGCTTCTGTCCTTGTCTCGGCCCTGACGAGTTTCGAAACTGTAGTAGAGCCTCCACTAGCTACACTCATGTCTATACTCGGCCCTGTCGGGTCTCGGAATTATTAGAATATTACATTTTCTTCCGCTATATCTCATCGTAGATAAGTGATGTTGGTACCATGACATGCGGAATTGAAATCTCCAAATTTGTATTTAATTTAATGTGTTATGAGTTGAATAACATACGAAATATTAACAAAAACTGTTTAAAATTAACGACATATATAATTCGTTTTTATTAATTACAATATGATTCTAAATGAGGATAATAAAACATTTTTGTACGTATCGTAATTTTTGTAAGTGCTTCTCAACGTCTGCACCCTTACCTAAAGTACAAAGTACACGCTATTTGGTAATAGCTTTTTTTTATCTCCATGTGTAGTGAAGTGATGTTTGACATCTAGTCTATCCATCCATCCATTGTTGTTGCTGACTGTACATAAAACACGATAGTGGGCACAAAAATTAAAATTAGAAAATGAAATTTGATATAGGAGACTATACTGTGCTAAAATAGAACACTATTGAATTTAGGGAAATTTCAAACATTTTAAACAGTGTTTTTTTTTATTTCTCGTGCGTTATTCAACTTATAACACACTAAATTTCAATTCTGCATGTAATTGTAGAAACTCTACTTCTCTACGATGAAAAATACTAAAGTTATTGTCAAGATGTAATTTTACCTCCCTCCCACCTCCTTACAAAAAAATCGCTTTTACATTTAGATAATCTGTTTGTATTATATTTTATGATGTGGCTGGGTAGATACTATAATGACTCATTAAATAGTTTTGGTTTTGTGAGATCATGAAATTGAAGATCGAAAAAAAAGGAAGGTCGATTTTTTAGATTGACAAACTCACCCTATAGTAATACGTTTTTCTCTTTCTCATTCATAGTAAAAAATAATTAGTTTCCTTAATTAAACTGATGCACAATGTTAACTGTAAAGCAACACTCAATTGAGAACAGCAATACATAAAGTGACTTAACTTAAATTGCCACAAGCACTGAATACTAAGCTATGGACTAATTTAAAGTTTGATTCTTTGATAAATGCACAGACGACACAACAGCAACTTCTTAAATAAAAACTTTCAGCAACAAAGAAATGTTAAACGAACTTTCCTTTTACAATTCCGTACAGTTTAAAACTTCCTTGTTTAAATGAAATAAGATAACGGCAAATTCCCTGCGGGCATTTCCTCTCACTATTCTGTAAAAAGGAAAAATAATAAAACCTCTAAACAGTAATACTGTGTTTAGGCTCAGTTTGAGTACGTTTCTTTTTCATAAGAGAATATCATTCATTTAAACACAGTCCCATCAGGGGTTTATTTATAGTAAGTAGTGCTTGGAAATCTCTAGGGACACAACTCGATCTACATCGATTTTCATTTAGTCTTGGGTTAGATCTCTCTCTATCATGTTTGCTATCGAGGTTCTTTTGTGAAACTCTTGTTTTTTCCGACCCTGTTGCTATTAGAGGGCTTGGGGAGGGGTGGGACGGTTTATTTTATACTATTTTTTCCTTTTTCGATAAGACGATATGACAGGATTTTTTTGTCTTTAAACAACAACGAAATAAAACCTAATATGTAGTCCTCGTTTGTTGTTTCTTTAAAATAAATATAAACTAATTTTTCGACGTAAAGGTAATTTTGAAAATTTTTTTTTGTTATTTTGGATTGAAAAGATAACCTTATGTCTCCTCTTTAAGAAACAAAATTGCATTTACTCATATTATCACAGAAATATATATTTTACTATATATATTTATTTATAATGTTCTCAAATCTTACATATTGGTGGTTTTTGTACTTTTCTTAGGCTCTAAAAATGTTAGCACCTAAAATTATTATTTAATTTGAAAGATATATTTTTATTTATCCACTACATGAAGTATAGGGTAAATTTTATAATCGTCAAAAATGTTTAAAGTGATTTACGACATGCCGTCCGTCCATCGTCGCTGTCTGTACGTGAGTACAATAGTGGCCACAAAAATTAAGATAAGACAATAAAATTTGGTATAGGAGATTATGGTGTGCTTATATAAAACCACATTGAAATTTGGAAAATTTTAATTAATGTCAAAATGGCGGCAATTTTAATAGATTTGTTTATTCATATCTCGTGTGTTATTAAACAATAAATTAGATAAAAATTTACAGATTCCAATTCTGCATTCAACGGTACCAACCTTACAAATAGTGAAATTATTATCAAAAGTGTAACTTCGAAATCATATTTCAATTCTGCATGTAACGGCACCAACGTTACAAATAGCGAAGTTATAATCAAAAGTGTAATTTCGAATTCATAATTCAAATCTGCATGTAACGATACCAACCTTACAAATAGCGAAGATATAGTCAAAAGTGTAATTTCGAAATCATATTTCAATTCTGCATGTAACGGTACCAACGTTTTCAAAAAGTGAAATTGTTATAAAAAGTGTAATTTCTAAATCATATTTCAATTCTGCATGTAACGGTACCAACCTTACAAATAATAAACTTATTATCAAAAGTGTAATTAATTTCAAACTCTAACCCGTTAAGAAGATGTGATATTCGTAGAGTTACGAGATACAAGACCGAGTCATGGACAAGAACATAGGGAGTGAATGTTTCCTCCAATAACTACAACTTCGAAGCCTGCTAGGGCCGAGAAACGACACTATTTAAAATTACTTACGATGTTAAAAGTATCCAACTTTTGAGCTTTACATTTTGAGGATCTGCTTGTATTACATCAGCCTATCAACTTCTTAAAAGTTATAAAAGAGCCTAAAAAGCGAAATGTACATTTAAGATTGTAAAAAGAGTTTTTTTACATCAGTAATTTCTTTTTTAATATGTTTTTAACAGAATTATTTATTAATAACGTTATTTTTCAATACTTGATCAATTTTAATATAAATTAAATATCTCTTTTGCAATAAACTGTGTTTATTAATAGAAGAAGAAAATAAAAATAACGATATATTTTAATTGAAACTATATATTTAAAAAAATTTACATATATATTATATTATAAATTTCATTAAAATTTCTAAAACATACAGATCAGATAGTCGGATAAACAATGTGATTCTTGCCCAAATCATGAAATGCTATCTGACCGAGGAAATTGGTTGGAAACTCTGACGTAGAAGTTATTTATAGGACGACGCGAAGTCTAGCCATCCTTACGCTTACCTTTTCCTTTTATTTCAACATTGGAACCGTATTTGAAATATTAAGGATATAAACGTGTTTTATTTTGATTTAACATGTATATTAAAAATCAGATGCAAATATATTAAAACTGGTTATTTAATTAATTTAAAATTCACGAGTTGCACATTGAAAATAATTTAGTGTTTTTGTTTAACAACGATTTAATCCTATCGATTATACAGGTTGATGGAAAAGTATGAAAACTGCTTACAAACTAGTGATAATTTAGTTTGAATAACGTGTGACTGGTCTTTGTAAAAGTTTTGACCTCAGCTATAAAAATATTACTTCTCGACACGCGCCGATCATTTTGCATGTACCGTGTTCATCAGATTTAGACATTTCACCGTGGTCACTCAATTTACTATATATTTTTAATATTTAATCGATAACGATGTACCGAGTTCATTTTAATTAATTTATTTATTATTATTATTATTTTAATTTGACTGTTATCATCGTATTTAGTGAATTTCACCGTGATCATCGCAAACCACAGTGATGTATCTCAATCCATTGAGTACAACAACACTCACTTCATGTTAACATTTCATTTGGTTTTATTGTACGACGTATTAATAACTAAAGTAAATAAATAAAATGTCGCTGGAGCCGTCATGGAACTTTCCCAACCCAAATTATACAATGTAAAACAAACAAATTCTATAAAAATAATGTCCAAACTTTGGTTTCTCGGGGCTTGTAGGAAATGTTAAATTGTATAGGTAGATCAGGAGTCTTACCATAGAAGAAGGAATTAGAATAAGAAAGTCACAGCCCATGTTAAACAGCGTGATACAAAATATCCTTAGTTTGGCTACTGGACAACAGAAAGCGATAGTAGAATCGGGACAAAAAGGTTTGGCTACTGTATCACAAGCCCTGTTGGCTACTAGCGCTTTCTGTTGTCCAGTAGCCAAACTAAGGATATTTTGTATCACGCTAGAGGTCTATACATGTGACTTTCTTATTCTAATTCCTTCTTCTATGGTCTTACCCAGTAGGTTAAGGTCGTTTAAAATAGTTGTTACACAGCTTTACTGAAGGTCGTAGTAGTGTCATTACTTACATGACGTTAGAGAGATTATGTTACTAATCCTCGTAGATGTTTAGATGGGAGTGTCAGCTTGGCCTAATCTTGTAACTATACAAATATTTCATTATATTTTGAGGTTTGAAATTCCTTTTTGACAATATCTTGGCTATTTGGCATCGTAGAGATATGGGATTGGTTCCAGTACATGCAGAATTGGAATCTGCATATTTATATCTAATTTAGTGTGTTTGATAATAGAAGATATATGAACACTGTTAAATGGGCGTAGTTTTTGACATTTTTCAATTGAAATCTATACGAGTACACTATAAATCCGCTACCAAATTTCATTTTCCTTAATTGTTGTGGCCGCTATTATACTCACGACGACGGACAGACGGAATTATTGAAAATCACTTTTTAGGTTACCAGAGACCATGAGACGTGAAGATCAGTCAAAAACGCAAGTCAGTCCTCCCCCCCCCCTCTTACTAAACTTACGCTGTTTCGTATACTGGCGAAATAAAACACTTGTATTTTTCAAGAATTTATTGATCCTTGCCGACCTAATTTTCACCTGTTACAGGATTCTCAGCTTAACAGACAAAAGAAAATTAAATACGTAGAAAAAACTATAGCAGACAACACAGTCCCATTAGAGCTTAGGTGAGAGAGGAAGTCAAGAGTTAACTCTCTTGCGGTAGTAACAGTGTTTTTATTTATTTCATTTGAAATGAATTTCCACTACGTACCAACGGTCATTAGCATACATACGATAAGTGTATAAGTTTATAAAATACATCAAGAAACCTAAAGGTCGTTTGCGCGCCTTGGAAATTAATGTTGGAATGTTTGAAACAGTCCTTAAAAGTCTTTCGCAAGACGCAGTTTAAAAACTTGAAATTCCTAAAATGACTGTTTACCTTAGAAACGTATCAATTTCAAGAGAACCTACTTTGGATCTACACCTTTTTTCATGTAGTCTTGGGCTAGATCCCTCTCTTTCGTCTTTCCTATCAGCTCTCCCTTTATCATTGTTCTCTTCCGACACTAAGGCTATCAGAGTATCGAAGGATTGTAGTATTTTTTTCTTCCTTCTTTTTTTATAAAAAGATGATAAACGAAAGGTTTTCTTTTTTATTTTAAAATTCAGAACATATTTCGTAAATATTTAAGACTGCAATCTTACAAAATCCAGCATAAACATGAGCGCCTTAAACGAGTTGAATTTACTGTGAAAATTCCGAATGTAACAGGCGATTATGAATGTTTCCTTAACCGTATTTTATTTTCCGTGATGAAACAACTTTTCACAAAAATTGCTGTTAGATTCAGTAAACCATAAAACGAATTGAGATTTATATTGCTCATTACTAAAGTGACTACTGTCGGGTGAAAGTAACCAAGCACACGCAATTAAAAAGCGTCTGCGCATGTGCGCAGCGCATTTAACACCATTACAAGGGCGAATAACAAATTCCCAATGTTTATAAACAGTTTGACTTGATGGCCTGGACTTTCATAATATAAGTTTGTGGTGTGTGTGTGTGTGTGTGGGGGTGTAAGGGGGTGGGGGTTATTGTTAAAATAAACACATGTTATTGCTTAGTGATAAAGCATACGCTTTATAATGAAACAGTTTCTCCATTTCGTTGTTTAATAATAGAGTATATAACCGACTGCAACCACGCTCCTAATTACTTCCCACTATATAATCTCATATCACTGATGTATTTAATGCTAAATAGAGCCGATGATGAGGTCTGACTTAATCAGCCAACGCTATCTGGTGGAATCAAATCTAATCTGTATTAAACCTCCAAAGCTCGTGATTTAACGTGTCGTGTCGAATTACTAATTTATCAGAAATGATTCACAAATACAAACGATTTTCTTACAATATCGTTATTTGTACTTACGCAATATACGAAGTATAGGGTAAGTTTGATACAAAAGTTAAAGTACTGGGTTTTGTAGGAAATTTTAAATTGCATTTGTAGATCAAGGGATGTTATCCAATAAAATAGTTGTTATATAGGTTTTGTAAACTAACCTTGTAATTTGTGTATATTACTGTATTTGTGACGCCTGCTAGGCAATAGCGGATCTGGTAAGTATGACTTCACTCATATGCTTAAAAAATCTGTGTCTCGGTCCTGTCAGGCTTCAAAGTTGAACGAGACCCCCATGCTCGTGTTGGATTTCGAACTATATGAATATCACATTTTTTGGAGCTGATCGAAATTACATTTTTGACAATAACATCGCTATTTGACATCGTAGAGAGGTTAGGTTGGTATTATTACATGCAGAATTGAAACTTTCAAATGTTTATATAGTGTGTTATAAGTTGAATCATTTTCAAGATATGTTTAATTGACGCTAATTTTACGTTTTCAATTTTTTTTCTGAATTTTAATAGGGTCTTATATGAGTACACCAAATTTCATCTACAATAAGGTCCCCTATACGAAATTGTATCTACAATAAGGTCCCCTATACTAAATGTCATCTACCATAAGATCCCCTATGCCGAATTCCATCTACAATAAAGTCCCCTTTACGAAATTTCATCTACAATAAGGTCCTCATTACCAAATTGCATCTACAATAAGATCCCCTATACCAAATTTCATCTACAATAAGATCCCCTATGCCGAATGCCATCTACAATAAAGTCCCCTATACGAAATTTCATCTACAATAAGGTCCCCTGTACCAAATTTCATATTCCTAACTTAATTTTTGTATCAGCTATCTTGCTTACGTACAAATATCAAGGGATGGACGGCATGTCAAAAATCATTTACAGGACGAAATTGTATGTGATTACCAAACTTACCCAATACTTTGCATATAGGATTAGTAATACTATTATATTATATTTGCATAATTTGTAAAGAGTTGTATAGATTCTTTGAATATTTTAATTACTTTTATTTTTAATGATTTTCATTTCAGTTAGATGTATCAATCCAGTTTTGTATTTATTTTTCTTAATATAAAACCAGACATCTGCTATAGTTTATACACTATGGCTTATCAACAAAATATTTGATTAGTTTGATATTGACGCTAAGTTAATTAGTGAATAGCAAACTGAGAGTCTTTTCTCTCCTTTCAAACTCTACGGTAGCTTCAATAGACTTTTAATTTGTATTCCCACATTGAAGACGCTCTGATCCGATTACGTTGCTGGACTGAAAGCAATCTCTTGGCCATCTTGTTTTTACCCGACTTTTATTGATTTCTTTTCAGATATTTGTAACGTTAATCGCGTGGTATTTCAACAACAGAACAATATTAAAGAATAACTTTTATTTTTAACTTTATTTTATTTGAACACAAAATTACTGACTTACATTCTGCCATTTATAGCTTCGTCTACTGATTACATACAAAGTTTTAATAATGGAGTTACTCCGAAACGTGTAAATTGGAAAGAAAATCAGAAACAAAACAGAATATTACACAATATAATAAATAGTGTTGGTATAAATACTACAGTTTATACGGAAGCTATTGATAATATCAGTGTATAAATAGGGAGTTTACCAGCGCTTGAGGTTACAAAAGTTACATAAATATTGCACAAACTTTCTCACTCAGCAATCCCCAAAACCAAATGAAGCCGAGCCAAAAATATTAGTTCCGTAGTTGGAAATCAAGAAGTGCAAATGAACATAGCTGAATTTTTAAAATTATATATTTAAATAGGGATTTTAACTTGCTTCGCTCATGCCATAAATAAGTACACAAAGTAAATTGTTTTCTAATAAATGTCAAGCTTTTAATGACGATGGTCAAGGTTAAATGTTTACCAATTATTACTGATTTTTTTAATTGCAATTTTGCCCACGGGTTTGTGTTCATTAAAATAGAACGTAATTGATTTTGAGAAAACAAGTCTTTTGTAACAGCGCTGTGCTTATAGCCCAATTTTATTTATGAAAATTTGAATAAAACCTCTTCATGCGTTTGAGCGTTAAAGCACTCGCATATAACAGTGTTACATCATTCCAAAAAACCTCTTTTTCGGAGAACCTTAAAAGGAAAAACCTCGAACTGCGTGTCGTAAGACTTAGGTGCGCACACCATATCACATTTTGAAAATTCTCTTTTGTTATAATTTAATTTTTAACGGGAGGTTTAATCAAATTCGATTACTTGAATCAATATCCACTCTGCATTAGATGTGTTTTAGACTTATAGGTTAAAATAATTACAATGTCGAGATGGAATAGTTTAAAGGTATTAATTCTGTATAAAGGTAAATATTTTAAGACAGATTTAAAAGATTTTGAGATTTACAATGTTTTATCTTGTTAATAAATCAATGAATCTAAATAATAACAACATCTATCTTAAAAACGTACTTACTTATTTTATTATAAAGTTTTTTTTTAGTGTTTTCTAGAGAGAATTATATTTTGTATTCAGCTCTCTCAGCTTTTAAATAAATTGTCCCCTTTGAATGAACTACTTAATTATCTAATGCACAATTCCTTTGCAATTTAAAATACTTATTTGTCTCGTTCCTTTAAAATTGGTTGGCAGGTATCTTATGATCATTTTATCAGCTAATTTGTATCAAAATAGTTCCAAATCTTTAAATCATACTTTATGTTACAAATACTTGAATTTCAGTTTATCTGGTTATAATATTGTATTATTGACATTAATTTGATATTAATTTTTTTGTTTTTAGTTATGATAATGTTTTATTGAAATAAATTTGATTGATGCAAAATAAAGATATACATAGTTATAGCACCAGACATGCTAGTAATTATCGAGTTGGACAACACAGATTGAATTCTTATAGCAAACTTCCTATCCAGGCTAGAATGATAAATAAGCTCCCACAGAGCATAAAAAAACATTAGGATTTTTTACCATTAAAAACAGCCTTAGACAGCTACTATTGCCTAGATCATTTTACTCTGTAGAGGACTTTATGCACTCTAATCTGGGCCCTTGACATGATAAATGTGGTCTCTTTCTCTCCTTTGTAACTAAATTTATATATATAGGGCTGATTATACTGTTATAATTATATTTAAATTTGTCTGTGTGATGTATGTTAAAATTAATTTACTTTTGTCAGTCGCTATTTTTTATTTATTTATTTATTTTTTTATTGGAATTATTTTGTGAAATGTTGTTTTGGATTTTGTATTTGGTTTATTGTGTATTGACTGACTATTGAACAAATTTTGTTGATTTAATTGTTGTACTGTTTGTGTAATATTTTTAATTGACTATGGCTATGCAATGTTTTTGACTATAGCCATAAAAATAAATAAATAAAACAATTTTAAGTTTATTTTATTTTCTCTCGTTATGAAATTGTTTTATTAGCATTAATTTGATTTGAAGATTATTATACTTTTTCTAGGTATGATATTACTTATAACATTTATTTGATTTTAAAATTATTTTATTTTTACTGTTTATGATAGTTATTATTGGTATAAATTCGATTTAGAATCATTTGAGTTTTAAAACTAATTATGAGAACTCTTTTACATAATTTCTAAAATACAAACTAATTACTATTTCTCTGAGTTTTTGTTCGTAGTAAGTTGAGTTCACGTCACAACAATTACTTTTCTATATTAATAATTTTTTAATTGACTAATTTATTATTATTTTTATAACCTAACACTTGATTTTCTAATGGTTTTTATGGCTTTTCTTGTCTTTGAATTACAATAATTACTTTTATCGACGAACCAAATTAACAAATTAAATTTTGAATCTTAATCAATTTTATTTTCTAAATATCCATGTCGGGTTGCTTTCATGATTGTAAATTGACGGAAAGAGAGTTTTCAAGCGCCACCCCCACCTGTTATTAACGCCGTAATAATTTTAAAATGAGCATTTGTTTTACAATGGACTTCATTGGTTAACATATCTCGCCTTACTTCTCATTGGCTTTTCTCTTTTATAAAGAATATGCAGCCTTTTGGGTATAGTATAGTTCGTAGAGGTGAATTTCTCTCACGGTTTTATGTGTAGATTGCTTATTTTCTAGGGAACTTTTAATTTAATAAACAATAGATTGACACATATATTTATTCAAAACTATACTTATCTGCACTCAAGTCTTAACTGAATTATGTTAATGTTGATTTTCTATATTAATAATACAAAGTAAAAACAAAAACAAGAAGAAAAAAAGTTTCAAAAAGTCTTGATCAATGTGTATTCCGTAAACATAGACTAATAAAATGCTATAGGTTTAAAATTCTGCACAAGTGTCACTTAAATCATTATCTTCTATTTAAACAGTGTATCATTTCACTTCGTAATGGTGTAAGTCCTGAATCAAATCTAACTAATTGGGAAATCTAGTTTTGCAATCAACTCCACATCTCGTTGATTGGATACGACAAACTCATCCCATCGTAACATAAACTATCGACCATCATTAGATCAAAACTCAACTTCCCTTTATGATTCATATAATCCTATCTACATATCATTGACATTTATGATAGTACATGGTTATTAAAGCTCCCAGTAGACGATGCAATTACGTTACCTAGGAGATACTTCAACAAACGCAGGCTTATTTAAGTAAACACAGCACATATATTGTGAAACAATTCTTACTTAAATGAATAGAAAAAATAGTTAATTTTACGAGTAAATGTAATTATTATATTAAACAAGTATATTATTTGTATAACATTTAGTTTTAATATTTATTTCCCTAGTTTTGGCACACAAACACAGTTTTTAATTTATTTTTTTTAGAACATTGTGGAGTAGTATCCAACTCACAATTATAGAATAATAAATATAGTTATATCGCCTTAACGTGTGACTTCGATCTTCTATAAAAGGCCCGTTTCTGAACTATGTTCCATCATCAGAAATCATCTCACTCAAAGAGGTCGTCAAATCATAAGATGTAAAAAAACAAGACATTACAAAAAACCATACATCAAAAGTTTTTTACATATACATGATGGCTACAAGATTCTTTCCGTAAATCGTATTTGATTCAAATAAACAGGGATGGATGTTCGTTTTTGTTGTTTAACAATTATTCCAAAACCGTAGAATTTGTATACTCGTAATTTTACGAGTTTATGTTATTAATCTTCATATATCATTTAAATTTTAACGAAATCGGTAGAACCAATTACAAGAAATACAAAGCTGTTATATTAAAGTTCAAGGTTCCTTACACTTTACAGACAACATGCACACTATTTCGAGTTATTTGTGGGTATATCCGTTGTGAAGTTCCCTCAGTTTAAAAAATTATTTCATGGAACTGTATCTGTCTGTCTCATATGCACTCTAAAGAACAACAGCGGGGACAGATTTTAATCAAACTTTGAATGTGGGTATATTTCTATCATATCTTAGAAACGATGTTAAAGAAAGTTACTTATAAATTAGGTTAGCTACCGATTTTCTCAAGACGGCTTTAATCGTTTTTCTCAAATGTAGCTTCTTTGCTGGTTGCCATCTTTCCAAAATACAGATTCGTAATTTATTGGTCAAAATAAAAATAAAAATCGACCAAAAACTGTTATAAAAGACGTATTTTTTAACATCGGCTCCACCGATTTCGTTTTATTAGATTAACGAACTAAATTACATTTCTAAAGTAAAATAATATTACGGTAAAAATATAAATGGCAAAAAACGTATATGAACCTTAACTCCCGTCATTAATAACTGGATTTTATTTTAAAATAAATCATTGTTCGTAGACAGCACCCATTGTTCGTTTTCATATTTTACTAAAAATTACAGAACTGACATTTTTGGTGACGAACAGATTTGTTAGTACTGTATTTCGATTATGAATGAGTGTGAAAGAAAGTTTGTGCAATGTTTGTGCAAAGTTCGTTTTAGTCATGATACCATTTTACATCTTGTTCATTTGAACTTTGACGAAAATTTAAATACGTTATAATATTTTAGTAGTTTTTAATAATCGTTTGTGTTGTCTTGTACAGATTGAAATGGAAATTTCCATACAAATTTGTATTTATTAATACATGACATTATAGTTTAACCTGGCTCCCTTACAAATCAAAACAACGTGACAGGTTGTTTTTTCCATTCACAGTTAACACTTGACAACACATCTTGCCACAAGTCTCTGTAGACCCTTTCTTTCAGATAGTTGACATCGAAATTTTTCCTGGTAAGCCATGGTTTTCACATGTCCCCAGAGATAAAAGTCTATGAACTGGTGACCTTGGTGGTCACTCAACGAGGCCTTAACGACCGATCTGTTGTTCGAGCCGTAGTGGTGAAGCTCTGTTCCCGTCCTACTGTAAAAACATAGGAAGTCTTCATTCTCGTTGCTACAAGAAACATCAGTATTCACTAGATCTAGGTACAGGTTTGAGTTGTTGAGGTACTATCAAAGAAAAAATGCCCGACAATCGATTTACTACAATTTCCATACCACAGCACAACTTTAACCTGCACCTACATCTGTAGATTTTAGTCGCACATTTACCTGACATTTTGTTTATTAATTTCTTCGTTGACATAAAGATTTGCTTTATCTGAGAAGAGAATTGTTGAAGCAAAACCTTGGTCATTCTCGAACATGTCCAAAACCTACTCGCAGAACTGTACCGATAAGTTTTATCTACAGTACAATCAAATTTACAGCATCTGCAATTTCTAATGAGTCCCACTTGGTTCCTTCAAATGCGGGGAACGCCTCTTTGGCTGATTCCGACTAGTGCGAAGGGTCGCCGTGTTCTTCTTTATTCGGGCACTTGGACAATGACGTCAGCAATATCTTTGAAGTTTCTTCATCTGTTGCGTTCTTTGTACACCCAGATCTGAATTGTTCTACAACCCAGTCAGTGTTTTATATTTGATCATCAAATTTGTCACAGTGTCGTGACTAATTTCACTGCTCTATCTAGCGGGTGGCACCACTTCCAGCCAGAAGATTATGCCAATGCGCTTTTCCTGTATCAATAGAATTTCTAACGATTATCTCCGTTATTGTGATAAAAACACAGCGCACCGAGTCTTTTGTATTGTTTGAACAGAACCTGCTACAAAACAAATGCTTAAGTATACGTAAATTAATGAATTACGAAAACATTAGAATTAGCTTTTAAACGAATAGCTTTTAAACATAATTAGCTGCTGCAGATATTTAAAAACATCTGTGCAAAGAATAAATTAAACATACGTAACACCATGTGCGTTTGCTTTAACCTGTAGTTTATTTATACTTAAAATTGTTGTTAAATTGAAGCCAATGGTTTAGTTCTGTCCTGATGTCTATAAAGAATCTATTGTTGATTGGTGCACACTTAATGATACCAATCTGGGACTTACTTTACAGATAGTTACAATAATTTATATGCTATGACAAATCACAACATATTTGATTAGTTTGATATTGAAGCTAAGTTAATTAGTGTTCTGAAGCGAGAATAGCAAACTGAGAGTCTTTTCTCTCCTTTCAAACTCTACGGTAGCTTCAATAGACTTTTAATTTGTATTCCCACATTGAAGACGCTCTGATCCGATTACGTTGCTGGACTGAAAGCAATCTCTTGGCCATCTTGTTTTTACTAGACTTTTATTGATTTCTTTTCAGATATCTTAAACTTGCAGCACTTGAACACTAAATAAATACCTACTGTTAAAAATGTTAATTTGTAATGTGTTTCAAAGATTATGATAAAATTGTTATGATAGTATTCATAAAATAAGTAATAACTGGAATGTATTGAAATACGTGAAGGGAGAAGATATTATCATCTCTTTACCATCCACTGATCTTATATTATATATATATATATATATATATATATATATATATATATATGTATGTATGTATGTATGTATATATATGTATGTAAATGTTTTTAAATAGGTTGTTTCTTTTAAAATTTTACTTTTTTATGATTGTAATGTTTCTTAAAATTTGCGTTTTAATATACTATTTAACGTTAAAAAGAAAAAATTAAAACCTTAACAATATTTGATCAAAAATTGATTTATTTTAGATATACGGTTTTTTTAAATAATTTGGCTTCTATTCAAAATTTTTTTTTTAATTTTTTTATTTGTCATTTAAAAATAAAAATAAAAAATTTTTAACATGGGTTTTTGTAATCTTACTTTTTCTTTAATTTTATATTTCTTTTTTTTTTATTTCTATTCATCGAAACTTTGTTTTCAAAATTTACTTTTTTTTCCAGTAAAGTTTGTTTTTAGTCTAAAGTTTTTAAGCATCTTAAAATTTGACGTTTCTAACTAAATTTAACTTTTTTTCAATATTAATTATCCCAAAATTTTCGTGCTTTTCAAATTTTAATATTTTTTTTTTCAAAATGTGTTTATTTCTCAAAATCTGTTTTTTTATAATTTAAATTTCTTCAAAAATTGTCTTTTAATTTTTTTTTCTTTTCTTTTTTTTTCAAAATGTGTCATATTTTTTAATTTACCTTTTTATAAAATTTGTCGTTTTTAAAAATATACCAACGTACAAAATTGAAACCAGCTAGTTTTTTCTAAATTTCAATAGGGTTCGTTTATGTGAGCACACTATAGTCCCTTATACCAAATTTCATGTTCATATCTTTATTTTGTGGCGGCTCTCGTGCTTAATATAATAGTAACGAATGGAAGACTTGTTCAGATCATTCAAAATCACTGTTTCGATTTCCCAGAGTCATAAAACTTGAAAATAAATCTAAAACGGAGGTCAAATTTTTTTAATATTACCAAACTTATCCTATATTTTGTAGACTGGATAAGTTAAATACACTTCTGTCACTATGTTTTACAATAACCAGTGAAGACACTACGTTCAAAATAATCGTATTAAATGCAAGGCATAGAATACCTTGGGTTTCCCGTCTTAAGACTGTACAAGTCCTGTGCTATGAATGACAATATAAGCGGATTTGGGGCGAATTATTATCACAAGACACCAGCCGCGACTTAAGACAATTATCCCAAACCTTTGCTCTAACGCACGTCCCTAAAAAATTCAAACCAACAACAGAGATTTATAAAACATACGATTAAGTGTTTTAAATTGACCCCTGAGTTTATTTCTTGAGTTTTTTTTCAAAATTAAACAACGTACGTACAATCAGATTAAAACAAACAATATCGAAAAGTAAAATATGTTCAATTTGATTTTTTTTTGGTATTTTTCTTGTTTATTAAAGTAAACAAATCTCTAGGTAATCGCCTTATAACAATTTTTTTTTTACAAAAGAGGTTTAAAAATTGTTTAATTTATTTTCTACTTTTTACTTATAAATAATTTTTTTATCTTTTAATTTGTCGGTCAAAATGATGGGTTAGTAGTTTCGACAAATGTCAACGTTGCAACTTGGCTGTGATAACATCGTTTTGTACAAATTTCACTGATTTTGTCACAAAATTTGTTGATCGCCTTTCCGAACGCTGCCAGACTACCATCTCGCTCTTGCCACTGTTGTCGATCACGTTCTAAGTGAACTTGAAGTTCTTCAAGGGTTTCCACAGCACTGTATATTGCGATTTGTGTTGACGATCAGATTGTAAACACGCTTCGCTTCCTTCTTGGTTCTCATTTGAAAGATGAAAACCTATTGCGCATTTGTACTACCCACCTCATACACTGCGCATGAGCACTTCTCACTACCTGCTGCATATGTATACTACACATACGTACCTACTGCGCATGCGTCTTCCCTACCATACACATGCGTATATAACAATGAATTATTGTATTGTCATTCGAGATCAACATCTATACAAAGTTTCAAAAAAAATGTACCAACAAGAAGTGTCTCAAATAGAGCTTCATAGATTTCATGACAGACAGACAGACGTGAAAGCAAACTAAAGAAAAATGTAAAAAAAGGATAACCTTCGAATACTTTAATAATCTTAGGGTTGAACAAAACAAGAGTTGGTCAAAATAGACCTGATAAGGAAAATGAAAGAGGGGTTCTAAGTCAAGACTGCATTTAAAAAAAGGTAGGTCCAGCTGGGATACCTCAGGATTGCCAAGCCTGTGCAATACTAAAGAAAGCCCGTAAAGCTAAATACATATATATTTATGTTGTTTTTAGGTCTTATTTTACATAAAATTATAAGATTTTCGTAGTCTTTTTTATTTTATTTTTTTTTTATATAAATACACTCGTTTAGGAGTTTATGTTCTTAAATTTTAGAAAAATTACTTGTGATTCATTTTCTGTCATTTTGAACATCTGTTTTAAATTAGTATAAAGTAACATGTTTGTTTACCTCATAACGTTCTATATTGATTACTGTTAACTATCTGACTTAATGAATACCAATGTCTCTTACTTGTTAACGTGTTTTAAGAGTGACTATTAAAATTTTTTATTTTTTTTTATTTAATCCTGATTTAGCTAATTTTCGTCTGTTTCACAAATTATTTTTTGTTTAGTCCTATTTTGGTGTTTACATTTCTTAGCCTAATTGAATTTTTAACTCGATTCAACAATGGAAAGTATGAAAAATGAATTACGAAAAATGCATAACGCGTCAATTTTTTTTAAACTTTAAGCACCTATAAGTTCTAAACGACTGGGTTTATCTAAACATTACATAGAATAAAAATTCAAACAATTTTATGTAGAATCAGAAAACATATATTAGAAAATTTAAAGAAAATGTCGTCCATATTTTTAAGTTAGCAAAACTGATTTTAAATATCATGAAAAAGTTCCCCTTATGCAGTTTTTTGACAGATCAATAGCTTACGAGATACCAATGGTAGCAAAGATAAAATTATCATTTTGTTAATACACATTAGCAAGACTCGTTTAAAACTGTTTAAAACAACCCTAGCCTGCTGGTGATCTACCAATACAATAAACACTTCCTACAAGACTGAGGTAACCAACTTTTGGACATTATATTTAGTTTGTACAATCGTCCTGGGTATGGGTTGCTGCGCATCCTATTGTTTTTCATTTATATAAAGTATTAACAACTACAATTTTTCCCCCAACTTTCGTAGATATTTGATAAAAACAAATTTTACTATAATCAGGCTGTATATGTTACTAAGTTTTAAAGTTCTGAGTGACAATATAAAGCGGATTATAAGTAAGTTATTATCACAAGATGACAGCACAAGACTTAAGTCAATTATCTGGCCACATGGTTCTGCCGCACGCTTCTAAACAATCAAGTAGGCCTACTGTAATAACTAGAACTCCTTCAAGATTTGTTGCACACGTTACTATGCTAAATACGGTTGCATTTAATGAAATCTGTTATCTATTAAAGAAGGATTCAAAATAATCTTGGTATTATTCATTTATATCAAAATACTAAAGGGCTTATTTCAGTATAAATCTATTAGCTACGGATTGAGGTAGATGTTGAGAAAAAAATAGAATTTTCAATCTTACTCTCTAATACGCAACCAGATTGAAATCGGTATGACCGCTTATTCATATAACCGGCCATTTTTCCTACATAGCACTCAACTATTTTCTTATCATAACCCTTTTTTATGACGATTTTTGATGAAACACATTATTTTACGACTTTTATTTGTTTGAACTGTTTAAGAGCTGCACGCGCTTAAATGTTTCAAAAGTTTACAAATTTAAGTTATTTTCAAAGACTATTTTTCTTATTTTTCAATTTTAATTTAAGTCGAATTTAAGCTAAGATAAAAGGTGTAATAAAACCACAGTTAGTTTTATTTGTTCTGGAGACTGAAAAAATAAAAAAATTATCGATAGAAAAGAAAAATCATAATTTTCCAATAATTTAATATCTTTTTAATAATATTAAATTTTTTGGTAATAGGCTAGAACATCCACTGGCTTACACCAACTCTTTATTATTAATAAATGCATTACACCTTATGAATTAAGAACAAAATTTATTTTTAAACACTATTAATACATTTATTTCAGTTATAATATCTTATTCACAAGGTCCAATACATCAAGTAATAATTCAGAACTGGTGTAAGCCAGTTCTAGACAATTACTAGAAAAATTGCACAAAATCGAATATTGAAACATTTTTAAGGGGAATTTTAAACAACTTCCTTTTATTGAATTTCTTTAAAAACTGCCAATATTATTTTTATCTAAAAAAATAATTAATTTCTCACAAATGTTGCCATTTTTTAGTCCTGTCTCGTGAGTAAAAAAAAAACAAAAAGAAAAACAAAATATCGCTTTTCAAACTTTTATATATTGTATACATTACAGTCCACTCATGTTAATTTTAAATTTGGTTTAACTGTTTTAGGTGCGGAAAATGGAGCTCTGGAAACATCTTAAACATCGTGTTTGATTGATCTCTTATAGGTTCTAAACAGTTGGAAAATACCCAAGAATAAAACTTTTTTAAATAATGGGTTTTATCTAAAATCTCCATAAAAAATAGGGCTCCTTATATGAAAATTCAGAGCTGACTGCCATATTGAAAAAATGACGGATGATATGAAAAATTTGGTAATACCTCTAATTTTAATTAAAATATCCCGTGGAGTTATATTTTTTATATTTAATATTTATTTATTTATATTATATAAAGTTTTTTAAAAATATTTTTTTACAATTAAGGAATAAAACAGAGTTTACATCTGTTTCGAACACCCTGTATAGATAAGGTTGTGATGGGTTGGAGATTCCTCGTGAGGTTTTTGTGGGACATATTCGTTTTGAGGTTCTACGAGTCTAAAAAAGTGGTTCGAGGGGATGATGTCTGTTTCGCCTGACGCTTTACTGTGCTCTATCGGCGGTGACCGATTTTAATGTAATTTGACTTTAGTCGTATTTTGAACATTCGATTTGTTTTTATATAACTTAAAATTTAAGCGTAGTTGCGTAAGAAAAAATTAAAACAACATTAGAATAATTTCAAAATTTGTCATAACGATTTTGATCAAATTCTATTCAATTCAGCCTCTCTAAAGGAACAAATAAAATTAGTTGGTCGCCTTCTCTTTAAAAATAACCTTCAAGAATATGTTATGGGGATGTTATAAATGACATAATTCTCAAAACCAGTTACACTAATTGCGTTCAAATTTTATTAATATATGAAAATTAATCACCAAAATCCGTTTGCAAAACCGCATTTTTTACAGTTTAATAATATTTGACAAAAAACAAAAATGAATCTCGACACCCTTCAGAAAATTTGAATCTGAGGACGTGTTTATTGCAAAAGTGAAATAATTTACGTCCTTATTTAAATATATAAATATTATTTCAGAAATAGCCTCCATGGTTCGTTTTCACTTTTTGATTGGCAACTATTAAATTACATTTGAATAAATTTATATTTGATTTTAAGGATGAGAAAGTTTGTGCAATATTTTGGCACCATTAACTATATAATAATAACAATAAAAGTTATTTTACATAAACAAAGAGAAAGTTTGATATTTAACATTTAACAGTATCTTTGTAATCTTCACCTTAATTGGCTTAACCCTCTTCATGATATTCCACTGAGCAGTAATCTCCAGAACAACCCCTTTAATTACATTTCAAGGTGATATATTGATTCTTAGGGTAAATGTTTAGGGTTAGTTATATTAGGAATATTACGACCCCTGACTATATACTGCGTTAAATGTAACTCATTGTTACATAGACTTTGGTATGTGTTCTTCCGTTTTAGTCCCGACCATTGAAGAAAGTTGTAGATTTAGCAACCTCAAGAATACCACACCTGATTGTCATGTCAGAAATAACTTTCCATGACAACAGAATTTTATATATCCAATAAATTAACTTTATCTATCTTGTATTTTTCGTCAGAGGTTAGGTTAGGTAAGGATTAAACATTATTATAACTCAGCTATTCTTCTAAATTATACAAACCAAACTTAAACTCACCCAATAGTCCTGTTTGACGTGTTTTTCACGACAGCTCTTTCGACTGTTTAGCCGTTTTAAAAATATATTTGGATGGTTATTATCCTTCTTCGTACATTACAAGTTATACTTTTTTTAAAACACACTATTACACATAATTAATTAAAGTCTAGTAGGCAAAGAAATGATTGTCTCTATAGGAGAACGTTAGGTGTCGAAGTTCATAATTTTATCAAAGTTCAATTCCTCGTTCCTCCAAGTTCTGTTTTCGATCATTTGTATATTTCAAACTGTTCTAATAATTTTCCTTTTTCGATTTGGTAATCTCACTTTATTTGTGATTTGTTTGAATGATGTGTTCAGCAAATTTTGATTTCGTTTTTGGAAGTAGTGTTGTTTGTAATATATTCCTTATTATTATTATTTTGTAACGATCAGTCGTTCTGTCCTATAATTATTTAACGCAATCCTCGCAAGGTATTATTCTGTAAATTCCTGTTTCTTGAGATTTGTCTTTCGTAATTAATTGTATTACTTTTTTTTATTATATTTGATAATTTATTTTTTGTTCTAAATGTGTTTGTGTAGACATGTTTTTTTTTTTATATTTCTTCTCAATATATGTTGTAGTGTGTATAAATGTATGATTGTGTAGTGTTTTACTGTAATTGGTTATAATAAACTTAATTTCTTAGTTTTTTGTTTTTGTTTTTGTTGTCAAACGTATCAATTACTTTACATTTATATCAGTTTTGAACTGCTATGAATTTGATAGTGTTGTATTCTTCTGTAAAATCGGCTTGGGTTTGTTGTTAATCAATGAATGAAGCTATGCTGCCATCTTATAAAAACTGAGATGGTTGAAAGTCACAAGGATGATGTGATCTGTGTTCGTTGGTTTTCTGTATATTCTAAATTCATATTTTCCTGCTATTTTGAATTTATGTTTTCCTGATATTTTAAACTTATGTGTTTTTTTGGTATTTTGAATTTATGTTTTCCTGCTTTTTGAATTTATGTTTTTCTGTTATTTAATTTACTTTTCCCTATTATTTTAATATTTTTATTTCCTGACAATTTGAATTTATGTTTCCTGCTATATTCAAATTATGTTTTCTTGCTATTTGTAATATGTTTTCCTTTTAATTTGAATTTAAAGTTTTCTTACTAATTTGAATTTACGTTTCCTCCTATTTTGAATTTATGTTTTCTGTTATTTTGAATTTAGGTTCTCTTGATATTTTTAATTTATGTTTTCATGCTATTTTGAATATAGTATTCTGCTTTTTGAATTTACGTTTTCCTGCTACTTTAGGTATGTTTTCATGCTATTTTCGATATGGTCAAGTCAAGGTAATTAACACTGCTGTTGACTTACTATTCAGTTTTGAATTGTAAGGACGGATGGAGGTTATTTAAATATGTGGGGAAACCTTTAAATTGTCTTGGCGTTCCCTGATGTAAAATTACCATGTCATGTACTTATCTGTAATAATAAATTATGTTACATTATATATTATATTATAAAATATTTCCGCCATTATACTGAATAACGCACATCCCATTATTAACCCTTTATTCTGTTATTATAATCATTATAAAACTGAAAATAATTTAAAAACAAACATACATATTTTCCGTTAATATATTATTAAATAAGGAAATTGTTTCTTGAAGTAGATATTGGTAATACATTGAACCTACGTTTGAACTTCGTTTTAAGAGAATATCTTTTACTTTTGTTATGATCATTGAAACTTATGCTGTCACTAAATATTTTGTCGTTTAGTATCCTGTAGGTTGGTGGATTGTGTAATGTCCTTGTCCAATAGAAGTTTGTATGCGTTTATTGATGTGTATGTAACTTTATTGTACGAGTCGATCAGGTCAGACGTTAACTTTTTCAGTGAAAAATGTTTTACTAATGTGATCATTTTCGTTCATAATTACTGTCTCCTTTATCTACCTTCTTGACTGCATTTTCTGATTGAATTATATTACGCATTCTTGAGGAGGTTGTTTAATCAAATTTTCTTTAATTGTGGGGTTTAATCATTCTGATGACATTACTTGTTTTCCCATGCGTATCTTTAAAAACGCATGCAAATTTATATTGGAAATGTGCATTAAAAAAACAATAAATTATTTTATTTAGTTTTGGAAATTAGTAAATGAGAAATCTTGTGTGGTTTTATAAATGATACAAACGAGAATTTCTTTTAATAATAGTACACAAACATTACTTTTGGATATTAAAAAAAATGAGAATTTATTAATTTTATCATTGTATTTCCAATAATAGCAGTCCAAGTTAAATTAAGATGTTTGCAATAAAAAGGAAGCTCTAAAGTTATATTCAAACAACACCAAGTTTCCAACCTCGAGTAATGTAACAAAGGATTTGCAACAATGGCTGCATAACAAAGTCAAATGGATTCTGCCTATTGTCCTTATAGTCGCTTTAGAATCTAATAACTGGAAGTTATTTCAATTAGCTGTTATCATTTACCTTACATTGTTTCTGTTATTTAATTTTCTAGAGGAGTCCATCCTTAATTTATAACCTATGTATAATGTGGGTGAAGATGTGGAATTTATTTCACCTCTAATTATTTTAAACTCGATTCATAAACCCCCAATTAATAACTGTGGTAATACTTAAATAAATTTTTCAAAAAAACATTTTTTGTAATCAAAACTTTGATGTCTCCAGGAAATATAAAGAGTAAAACAGAGTAGCTAATTCTGAAGTAGATACTTAGAACTTTATTAAGTATAATTTTAAAAAAAAAACTCTACACACACGAGCCCAACAAAGATTACTCCGGTCATTTGTTTCCTGACTCCCCATAGATAAACCCCTGTCTATAGATACTTACATCTAAAGCATATGCATCACTAACATAGATTAATTTAACATAGACATAACATAGATAACCATAACAAAAACGACAATGCAAAACTATTTACTCCAAATCTTCTGCAATTGTAAGTAGAAATTAAAATGAACCCTATACGCTGTCTTTGATTTTTGTTTTTGTATATTTAAATAAACCCTAAACATTGAGCCTTACATGTATTCTCAGGGTAATGTAATTTGATTAAAATCGGGCTTTTTAATAGATATCGGTCAAGGTTTATATTTGTTTCAGCCGAATATCCTCGAATAGTTATACGTATTTCTTTACTTATAATTATTCACATGAATTTTTCACTCATTAATAATCACGATTTAAACTTTGAAATAAATAAATAGAATTTATTTAGAGACATTACATATTTTAAAACAGCTTCATGGCTCATTTTTTGTTGTTTTTTACCTATACCTCAAGAATTGGAAATTTTGGAGATGACAAACAATATTGTTTGGGCTTTTTAAGGCAATTCATGCAAAATTGGTTACAATTATTGGAGACTGTAATATATTATTTTGATAATAAGTTTTTTCTTTATAACCCTATCCTCAATAAAATATAACCCTATAAATAAATATTGAGCTTGACTTGTGAGATGGTACACGTAATAAAATAAAATTTGAACACAAATAGTACGTATATTTATTCAAACCCGTTTTAACAACAAAGTCGCCATTTTCAGTGATGCACGAGTTACAATAACTAAATTATAGACTGTACAAGCAGCCACTAGTCAACTCTGTTGAGGGAGGAGCCAGTAGACAACCTGACCTTGAAGAAACCAATAGGGACCTTGCGGTTTGCCAAATCTTTTCCCCTCTGTGACAGCGCTTCGACCCCTCTGTATTTACGTTATTTTAAGGGACTCATCACACATACTGTATTTCACTTTGCATCACAGTTGCAAAGAGCATAATTTAACGAACAATTTAAAAAATAACCTTATATCCTGGTAAACAAATCATCAGAAATTTTTCAACGAAAACAATATTTTTCCAACTAAATAAATAAATATAATAAATCTTTCCCCAAGAATTTGCAAGAAAATTCAATTAAAAATAAATATTTATTTTTGTGTTGTATTATTACTAATATTACAGGGGAAATAATAGTTACTGTTAAAGCAAAAACTGTTTAAAAAATAAATTTGTCAGTACCGCTAAAATGTTAATGTATCAGTTAGACTAAACATAAATTATTAAAACAAAACACTCTACGCAAATATAATAAAACTACTTATTCAAGCAATTGTATCAGCACTGCACGACGTCGGTAACCTTGCTCAGCGGTTACCCTCGTGCAGGGAGTTGTTCGAATTGACAACAGCGCGTTACTCTTCCTCTCCTATTGGCTGTTACTCAACGGACATGTATCGTGGCGCACAGAATAACTAGGTTAGTCTTAGTTATAGTTTAGTTATTGTCACTGAAGTTGGCGACTTTGGCGTTGAAACGCGTTTGAATAAATATTACTTTTTGTGTTCAAATATTTCATTATCAAGTGTAAAAAAAAAAATTTTTTTTTAATAATAATAATAAAAAAAATTAAAAAAATCCCAATATATGACCAAAATATCCCCACATAAAATTAAAATCGAGCCACACATCAGGGCTGTAAAGTCCTGAACATACTAGAAAGCCGCGCAGAGAGACATCATTCCAAAACCAATTATTTGTATTCAGTCTAGGTACCTTGAAACGCATTCTGCAAAAACTCAATATAGAGTTTTTGATCAATCACAAAACTCTCTATATATGAGCGAAAGTAAAAATAACAAAATTTCCCCAACAAACACTTTATTTGAAACAAGATGGGAGCGATACTTTAATAACTAAGTCCAAATTTGCAGTTTTAATATATACTGAAACATTTTTGAGTTCACATTTTATAATCAATGTTACCAACATTAACATTGGACTCTAGCCAACATAATGACACGTGCCTTTATTGTCCCAGTTTAAGATAATTTTTAATGATACTTTTTCCAATAATATAATATTTTCTTCCTTCCCATTTACTTTTACACTTTAGATTACACCGTTTTCAGTTCAAGCGAATCTGTAAGAAACAGTTTCGTAATGGTAAAGCTTTGTTTTTATTAAGGTAATTTCTAAGATGTGTAAAATCAAGTTTTTAACATCCTTCATTTAAATAATAAAATATTGTTAGGAAGTGTTGTTTGTATGACGATATTAATTGATGTTTGATTCTGTCGACAGGGATACCAAGCCTTTCGTGCATTTCGTCTATGAAGCAATCTACCTCTTTCCATGAGATTCTTTTAATGAGAGGATATTAAAACGTAATTAAGAGGATGGCAACAATAGATAGAAGATGTCAGTGGATGAAGAAATACACCCAATATATGCAAGTGAGGCGTAAGTATAATTACTTTAGGGATAACGTTCAGAAGGCTTCAATGATGTTAAACGTAAAAAAACTAATTTATTAGAATAGTTATTAAGAAAGAGAAATATTTAAAGTAGGCCAGGAGGTCTACTTACGTGAGTTACCAGCATAAAGTGAGAAATTGAGCAAATCCTGACTACGCCTGATGGTATACTGTATTTTTCATGTAAAAATGACGCAATTGGGAGGAAGGAAGGTTTAAATATCCAAGGATCACAAAGATCACAAAAGTATATCCAAGGATCACAAAGAAAGAGACTTCTGGACGTGATGATCAGCCGGGTGTGGAAGGTCTCTCTGGTGAATTGTGGACAGAAGATTCAAGGAGTCAGGGGCGCAGAAGAAATTAACTTCAAGAAGGAAAAGTAAAAGTAAGAAGACTTATTTTGAGAGTAAAGCAAAATCAAGCCAATTTCAGTTCTTAATATTAAAAATTGTGGAATCTCCTTAAGCTTAGCTGTGTCTTTTAGTATATGTTTCTGTAAACAAGAAGTAAGAGATTTAGTAATTTTGTGTATAAATAAATATTTGATTGTCTTTTGTTAAATATGTGGATCTAAGTAGATATTGTCAACCGCGTTATCTCTTATGCTTTTATAATACCTTAATTCAGGGTTAGAAATTTACTATCACCTCAGGGTTATCATCAACCACAAGACTCTAACCGCCACCAGAATAATCACACACATCAAACTACCCATTTCAGTTCATGTCCCATTTCATCCATCAAACCAAAATAAATATTCAGTATATAAGAAGTTTTAATTCGTATAATTTTCAAAATATCCAGTGCATATATTATATGTTTAAAAAGTGTAATGCTAATATACGATATGATAAGGAAGTGAAGAAAAAGGAACAAGAAAAGAAGTTGTTACCAGCAAGGGAATAAAAATAAGGTGAAATCATTATTAGAATCATTATTGTTGGTGAGGACATAAAAGCCAGACATCTTTAACAAGGGATCTATAAATAAATAATAATATCTCAATAATTTCAAAAGAGACATATACCTGTAATAACAAACCAAGACACTTAAGAGCATTAACCAGCATCAAGACTAAATAATTGTTAAGAAGAGTTGGTAACTATAATAATAACAAATTTTGTAAGTGGCCAACTTCAATTAAAGCTTCATCTAATAACTACTTCAAAAAAACATATTGTGCAAAAGAACTATAACACGAATAAAGGACTATAAACTAACACCTCAATTAAAAGTTCAACTTCTAAATTAATTCCTACTGATATTCATGATCTTATAAAGTCATCCTTCATCATTTCATATTTTCACCAAAGCCCATCACCCATGTTGATTTAAGCATCACCCAAATAATTTGTTAGTGTTAAGTTATCCTTTAAGTTTTATTTATAAATAAAAGAGAATACCCGAGTTCAAAATATATGTATGATGCTTTCATAAATGGACTTGGTCATTTTAGGGAACACCTAACGAAAGTGGATCTCTTTCACGGTTACCAAAATTACCTATTGTGGAAGCAATCATACAAGTTTGCAAACCATCTCCTAATGAACTGGATGTTAGAGTACCAAAGAAGGAGACTCTTTCTACTCTTGCAGCTGAAGTATAAAAGATACTAACTACGGTAGGGAAACTGGATAAAGGATCAGTCGGCCTAATAAACCTCTGGTTGACGTACACGAGACCTGCAGCTTCCAAATCCTTAAATATCAGTCGTTCAGAAAGATTTTGTTTCCGTGAAGGTATAAATGTTCGTTCTTTTTTTTTTTTTTCATAGACATACATTTGAGTATGTTTTTGTCTTTCTGGAAGTACAGGAGTATGACTATGACATAATGTAAGTTCATATTTCCGTAAGGACCATTAAGACAGATTGATGTTTCCAGTAAACAAATTTCAACTCAAATGGCTTGGTGCCAAATAAAACAGAATAATGTTTCACAGTAATTTTCCATGACCTAGTTCCATCATTTATGAAGAAAATAATTGAATCTGTAGAAGGTAACTTATATGTTGACGTTGAAATTAGTTTAAACCATAGATTGCAATATTAACGTAGTACGATCTTAACTTTGTGTTTCTTTGAAAAGTGTTATATATTTCAAACCAAGTATTGGAACTAGGTTAGTGGTTCAGTATATATTTTACCTTATTTTATAACTATGTTTTCAAAACGTTTAATACATTTTATTGTAGACGAGTTATGTTATAACGATAATACTTACCAAATACTTACAAATAAAACACACAAATTCTTTTGGTTAATTCTACAATTTATTGGTCTTGCCGACCATGGTTTCGCCAATCACGGCATTGACGAGGCTTATACAAAGACTAAATAACGTTATAAAGGCTAGACCAATAAATTGTAGAATTAACCAAAATAATTTGTGTGTTTTATTTGTATAACATGGAATTCTATCAATTACCATCGGTCATCAGTATAAACAATAAACATAATTTAGGAATATTATTAGGGTAAAGCAATAAGTAAAGTGAAATTGAAAAATATATATATATTTATTGTACTTACATAAATAATAGTAGCATTACTTTTCAACATAACCCCTCCTACTTCTATGCACTTAGTCATCTTTTTTTACGAGAATTTTAATTCCTTCTTGGAGGAAGATTTTAGATCTCGTTTTCAGAAAATATTGCATCGCTTCAATGGCCTCTTCATTAGATCGATAATGATTCCCAACCAGCTAAAAACCATTATTTGAAAGCACAAGACTGTGTTTTTGTCCGTATGGCGTCGAGCGTTATCCTGAAGCAAAATCACGCCTTTTGAAAGTTTAACACGTCTTTTGGATTTGATTTTTGGCTTCAATAAACGCAGTAGCTCACAGTAGCTGTCACTATTTATTATTTGACCTATAGGTTTGAACCAACTGAAATTGGACCTTCCATATCCCAGAATATTGACATTATAATCATTCATGCAGATAATTGAATTTTGGGTTTTGACTGTGGGAGGATTTTTCCACGCCAAACTTTATCGCTTCCTCTCTGGTACAAATTGATGGACCGATGTATCATCAACAGATATTATTCGCTTAAGAAAAGAATCTCTTTCTTGTTCATATTGTTCCAAATGCTTCTGGGAAATTTTCAAACGATTGTCTTTGTGGATCCTGGTCAATTGATGTTGAACCCAGCGGGCACAAACTTTTCGAAAGTTTAAATATCGTGGATGATTAAATATGCTGAGCCATGACTTACATTTAACTCACTTGCAATTTCATCAACTTTAATTCGTCGATTATCTAAAATCATTTGACCGTTTCAATATTGTCATTAGTCTTTGAAGGGCAAGTCCTACAAAGCCGTTGTTCATCAGATAGAGAAATTCTACCACTTTTAAAGCGATCAATCCATTTGTAGATTTTGCTTCCAATTAAACAACTCTCTACATTCGACGAATAATCTCTGCTGGTTTCACACCTTCTGAATTTATGAAACGTATCACTGCTCGCATTTCTTCCTTGGTTGGTGTAATCAGACAAAGGAGAACTCATTCCACAAAGTCTTTTAAACACAATCACAAATAGCTAACAATGAAACAATACTTTCTAAGTACCACGAGGTGATTTCAAGTACCCTGATAAGTATCACGAGGTAATTACAATGTCACGGTTCAATATTCAGAGTGCCCTTGATATGTACTGAGACATAAATTCTGAACATAAATACAATGAACATTATTTCCTATCAAGATGCACCCTAAGACTCTTCCATACTTATTACCTTGCAGAGGTCCATTTACAGTGAGAATGGGTCTGGTAGTCCGGAGTACCTAACTGGAAGTACACTTTTATTCTTGTAGTTCTGGGTTAGGAACCCAATTTTTCATCATTCTTATAAGGTATCGTCCAAAAACTTTGTTCTCTTTCGACTCTGTCGTTATTGTATTTATCAAATATTAGGAATCTGTATATATATATATATATATATATATATATATATATATATATATTAATTAGGTGTTGGTGATTCAATGGTTTATCGCCTTTAAAAAACAAGGAAAAATTACACTGTATGTATCACAGATTACCCAGAATCTGTTCTTTATGCGTCCAAGATACCTGTATCAGCGGGATTTCCTAGGATGAGGTGACAGATATCGTGCCCAAAGATATAGTATCTCCTCTGGTATGATGGATATTCATCTACACCATCATTTTCTTCCTGATGCTGCTTAACCAAGCTCTTTTGATTAGTGTTTGTACTATCAAGAGTACAATTAATTCCTTCTGAGGGATATGGTTGCCGTTCTACTAAAAATATTCTTTCAACATCATCGAGAAACTCTCGATAACGCTGAGGACCATGCTGATTTTCATCATTTAGGACGTGCTCTAATTCATCAGCACATTGAGTTACCGTAACAACTCGCGAAAACATTTTTCTTTTCACTCCCCATGTTGTTCCCACAAGGAGAATGGATGCTCTCTCCAACCAGAACCCCATGTAGTCGAGTAAGGCTCTTCTGTTGGAGGTCACCTGATATCCCACAGGCTTAGTGCGTAACACCTTATTCATCTCATCAGCAAGAGTCGTTTGACACCTTAGAATGAGGGTGAAAGAAAAGGAAGGGATAAATGAAGAATTGGTTGAGGAAATTTAGGTGAAAAGGGTTTAAATAAGAAAGAAATAGTGGGGTGTCACAAGAAAACCCCCGGAGCAACACGTAGAGAAGAGATTTGTGGAGACAATGATACTCACTGGATAATGGGATCGTCAACCCCTAATACTTATATACAAGTTAACATTCAAATACAACAGGTATACTCTGTTCAAATAAACAAAGGCATTGACAATAGAGAGTTTACTCTCTCAGCTTTATATATTCGTAATTCAAATGCCCTAAGGTAATCATAATTAATTAAGTCATTATTCGATACAGTTTCAGTACAAACCAAAGCCTATCTTTGTGTGCTAGTTTAACGTTACTAACTTACAATAGGGAAGCCAAAGTATAATTTTATTTTACCACCTATATTTATGTAGTCTTGTGTTATATCCTTCTCCTTCATCTTTTCTATCACGTCTCCCTTGACCAATTCTTGTTCTCTTCGGACCCTCTTTCTCTATTAACGTTTTCGAGGGCTGGGGGTATCATTTAGGCTCTTTTTTGGGAATAAATAATTATAAGAATTAATGTCTCGATTCACACGTGGCTTGAAATACTGAACCACTGATTGCTATTTTCATTTAACCACCCATTTATATTAACAGATGGTCATTAGGATTAGGAAAGCTTAAACCGGCCAGATGGTTCCTGAATCTAACACTTCCTTTACGAAATTTGGGTGGAAACAACTTCAGACAAAGACCTATTTAAAAAAATCTAAAACGTCAAAATCGATTAAAAACTGTAGTCATCCTACTCACGAAAAACAACTAACCTATAAATAAATATAGATTTTTCAAACACATATTTGTTATATATTAATAACTTTTTTTAAAATGACAAATATTACAAATTGATTATGAAGGATAAATATACTTCCCATTTATTTGTCTCTGCTGTGTGCAAAAATTAATCGCAATTGGAGCAGTAAATACAAATAATACTCTCTAGGAAAAGTCGATCTATATTCAACAACTTATGTAACAAATCCACTAGGGTATATCAAAGGTACGTATTTAATTCATTGAATTGTATTGATATATATTATATATATAATATATATTTACGTTTTCTTATTTATGTCTACAATATTTATTTACTGCAAGATTCTTTAAAAAGAGAGCATTTTTTCTTATTAAAGTAATTTCAAATAAATATAGATATTTCTGAAGTAGAGAGATCATGTAGACTGTATATAAACATTTTATAGTGTATATCCCGGTTGTAAAAAAAGTTCCAACGGGATGGTTAAATACCTTTAAAATTTGAAAAGGTTGTAACTAAAACTTTAGAAATGTTTTTGATGTAAAAAGTAATTTTTGCATTTTAAGGTAAATTGACCCCCATACCAAAATGGTTTTTTTTGGGGGAGACAACTCAAAAAATTAAGATGTAAAGCCCCATCAAGTTAAAGATCTTCTTTAATAGAAAACAACTGCGCTTACTAGATGTAGCTCTCTTATTCCAATCAAAAATGGTGGTTCGTCAAATATTCAAATTTGGAATTTAAATTTTAAATTTTTAGGTTTTAATTAAATTTTTAGTGTAATGTAACTTACTGGTCAAACTTGAATAAAATAACAGAAAGTAATTCTGTACCGTTATTTTTTTTCCATAATTGATTCTGAAATAAATTTGATTCTTTGAATATTGGACCAGCCGTCATTTTGGATTGTAATAAGATAGAGTAGTTATTTTCCAACAAATAAGACCTTTAAAATGAGGTATTACTCGTTAGGGACTTAGATTTGAACAACTAGGAGTTGTCCCCTACAACAAAAATTTGATTGAGAGTGAATTTACTTTATAACACAAAAATAGTTATTGTGCACCAAAAAATATTTTTAAAGCTTCAGCTTTTTAACTTTTCAAGTTTAAAAGTGATTTAACCTCACTATGACTGTTGTCCACCTGCTAGCTTACATATAATCGTTAGGGTAGATTTGTTTACTTTAGTATTTTGCACTAATATATAAAGAAATCAGAAGAGACGCTTTTATGAAATTGGTTATGTTATAATGGCCCCAAGGACAATTTTATAGTTTCGTACAAATAATTCACGAACCGGCATCTTTGCTGATAGAGAGAGAAAGAGAGAGAGAGAGAGAGAGAGAGAGAGAGAGAGAGAGAGAGAGAGAGAGAGAGAGAGAGAGAGAGAGAGAGAGAGAGAGAGAGAGAGAGAGAGAGAGAGAGAGAGAGAGAGAGGGGAATAAAAGGAGAGAAAAGGGGCGAAAAGGTAGAGAAAGTGACAGCGGGAGAGAAAGTGGAAGGGAGAAAGTTAATGCGCGAAAATGAGACTGAAGTTAGATCGGGGGAGGGGGAAAATTTATTGTAATACATTTTATTAAAGATATAATATGTACTATTCATCCCAATCTCCAAAGGGAGACATATGGAGAAAGAAAGAAAAGTAAAGGAGTTCGAATAAGTAAGATAGAAGAAGAAATAAAGGGGAAATAAGTAGGCATATGAGAGAGATAAAGGGGCGGAGAGATAATGAGGTGTAGAGGGGGGAGTAAGAGAAAGCGGTAGAAACGTAGAGGCGAAAAGACGAAGAAAGGGGAAGGAGGGAGAAATACAAAGAGAGAAGGAGAAAAAAGAAAGATACGGGAAGGGAATGAGAGAGAGAGAGAGATACGTTTTGTTTTGTTTTGTTTTGGGCCCTCATTCGTTACACTTCAGTAAAATGTGATAAAAATCGTTCCACCCGACTTTGAGAAAATCGTAATATTGTATTTTTTTCTTTACGACAGCTAACCCCTAAATTTAAATATATCGAAAAATTGAATAAAAAGTCCTGATATTTGATTTAAATATACCCAGGTACGAAATTTAATTAAAACCGCTTCAAGGGTTTAAGCTGAAAAACACACCACAGGTGACCACTTATTTTAGACTCAGGGGAGCTTAAAATGAATATGTTCTCAAAAAACAGAAAACTGATTTTTTTTTTTAACCTATCACATAATTTTATCTTACGTATAATATGATAATATATATACAGGGGTGGTGAAAAGTCCCGGAACGGGTTAATAATATTTTAACCGTTACAGATGGAACTATATAACTTGGTACACTGTTACTGGGAATAAAACACTATTTTAACACAATTTCAATGAGCCGCTACCATTTCGGGGGGACAAGGAATCAGAAGAAAATCTTAAATGAGAGCGTAGGTTGAGTTGTACATCAAATTAAAGGTCTAATTTAGTAGAATACAATGCCGCAAATCCGACTTCAAAAGGTTCACCCTAAACAAAATGGCGGCGTTTTAAAGTTTATGAAAGTTACTATGGCGTTGAGTGTTAAAGATAGGTGGAAAATGTTTACTCGGTACAGGTTTCAAAACAAAAACCCAGAAATTTCCGGCTCTGTTGTCCGTTTGAAGTCGGATTTGTGTCATTGTACTCTGCTAATAAAGACCTTTAATTTGATGTACAACTCAACCTATGCTCTCATTTAATATTTTCTTCCGACTCCTTGTGGGCCGTCCCCCATTAGAGGTTAAGGGTCAAGTTGAACTCTAAAAGATAGCTTTATACCTCCAACACTGATTTCTGGGGGTTTGTTTTGAAACCTGTACCGAGTAAACATTGTCCAGCTATCTTTAACACTCAACGCCATAGTAAATTTCATAAACTTTAAAACGCCGCCATTTTGTTTAGGGTGAACCTTTTGAAGTCGGATTTGCGGCATTGTATTCTACTAAATTAGACCTTTAATTTGATGTACAACTCAACCTACGCTCTCATTTAAGATTTTCTTCTGACTCCTTGTGGGCCGTCCCCCCGAAGTGGTAGCGGCTCATTGAAATTGTGGTAAAATAGTGTTTTATGCCCAATAACAGAGTACCAAGTTATATAGTTCCATCTGTAACGGTTAAAAAAATATTAACACGTTCCGGGACTTTTCACCACCCCTGTGTGTGTATATATATATATATATATATATAAAGACAATAATTTTTTCCTGGGAAAAATACCTGGGTCATCGCTGCCATATAAACACTCTTTAATACTCTAATAAATCCTGGGTCGGGAAACTAATAGCTTCTTACAAGAGACCTTATAGCATAAATGAAAGAAATATATCTAACCCAAGACTACCTTAACAATTGTGTAGATCCAGCTTGGTTTTCCATACATATACTCACTAAGACCCTAAATAGGTCGGGACCCCTAACTTTAATGAGATTTCAATTTCAACATTGGACTTAACTAAACCTAGATATCTATTTACTTTTGAAAATGTAAACATAAATGATAAAGGGCCAAGATATAATTTCAAATTGAATTATTAAGTTTCCGTAATGGACGAAGTGTTTATTTAAATGAGTGTAGTAAGTTTCAAGAGATAATTTATAAACCAAACAAAAGACAATGGTTAAAGTTCTGTTGTCTCATTATTAATTTGTAGCCAACTGACAGAACTCGTGGGATGTTTGAACTCGAAAATTTGTTGTCTTATCTCCTCCGGGCGTCTATTTAATTATTCTGTCCGGGTCATCGTTTGAACAAATACTTGACCCTTCTTGCTCTGCTCTTCCGTGTTTTAACAGAATTTAATTGTAGGTATTCAATATTTATTTAAGAAAAAACAGTTTTATAACGGTTTTTGTTTTATTGTAGGAAATTATATTTATATCTCAAATTTACAACAATAAAGAATTAAAAGGACCAATTAAAAATCGAGTAAATATTAAATTAAAATATTGCACAGGTCGTAGGAATTAATGGTAAAAAAGCTTAGACTAAAATTGAATTTAAGAATATTTTATATAATTCTCTGATTGTTTATGATTCAATTTCATACAGACCTAGATTTTTTTGTGAGATGATTATGGAAATTTTTTTTATTAATACTTTATGCTGTGAGAAAGTTAGTGCATTGTGTGACAATATCTTAATTTAATCTAGCAGAACTTTTAATTTCCGTTCTAAAATACAATATAATTTACGAAGACGCCTGATTGTTTGTCTGTTAAGCACCGATGTAACATTAGTTGCATCATCTTGGTCTGTAGGCTGAAGACGTGTAGTTGAATACAATATACGACCGTCACCAATTCAGTTTCTAAATAAACTTCAAATTGAGAACTTTCCCTAAATTTTAAAGGACTGAACATGTGCTGACCAAATTTTTTAATACCGCCGCCATTTTCCAATATGGCTGGATACTTAGTTTTTTTAAATTTTTTAAATAATTTTAGATGGAACAGTAATTAAAACCCCAATCTTTTAGATTCTACGGCCTGTGCAATATTTTAATTTAATATTTATTCGATTTTTAATTTGTCCTTTTAATTGTTTATTATCATTTGAGATATAAATATAATTTTCTACAATAAAACAATAAATCATTCATAACTTATAAAAACCATTAGAAAACTGTATTTTCTTAAATAATGTATGTGAAGTAAATTATCTTTATTTAAATTCAGATGGTACATATTGGCTTCAAGTTCCATCAATACACATTTTCATATTAACCCTTTTATAAATATAGGAGTTTGTATAACTAAAAACTAAAATCGGTGATTCATTTAACGATATCGCAAGAGTTCGATCCTTCTTACAACTAATAAGAACTTCAATGGCCTGGCGCCAAGTTATATCTCCACTGTTGTAGAGTTTTCACGGCCCAGTTTTGCCATTTACGATTCAAATAATGAACTTGACAAATAATACCAGTCCTATTAATTAAGCAATGGAAAGTAGTAATTTCAAAATATTTATTATTTGTTTTACTAAATCCAAAACTGAATGTTTACTTTCATATATACAGAATCTCCCGAAAAAGGTGAACTAGCTATTCATTTTCGGATTATATAAATCAAAACTAACATAAAATGACAGATAGTCGAATTGCACTTCATTATCCGACCATCCTTTATTTTGTTCTGTTTCAAAAAAAAAACATTATAACTCCAGAAGTAGATAAATATTGAGTTCAAATTTTGTATAAACATTTTGTATGTTACTTTTATTAGTGCACCAAACACAAAGACTTATTTTATAATTTTTAAAATGGCGGCCATTTAAAACCTTTAACGTCGAATATCTCCCGTTAGGATTTAAAATTAAGTTAGAATGTAACAGATAATTTTAAGTCCATTCAGTAGACACCAGAATATAAAAAATCATTAGGCAGACTACATAAAGCTTGGCTTGTAACCTTTTTACGTCTCACAAATGACCAAGGTCGGTTGCAAATCGAGGTCAGAATCAACATGGAGTTATCAATGGTCAGTTGTAGGCTATTAGAGTTGACACGGGATTGGTGAGTTGATTAACAGAGAGACTGGACCAGTCAGAGACTCTGGCGAATGGGAGAACGCGTCCAGGCTGCTGAAGAGATGGTTTGCTGAAGAAAATTCGCTACAATTGATTACGACACGGTATCGCGGTATTTCGGCACTAGGAAGGTGAGCAAGCTTCATGTGTAAAGCAATTTATAAGTCTTTGTAATTCATGTCAAAATCTATATTCATAATCATTAGGAAAACATTACATTGGTATTACATTTCAATATTTTTATATATATAGTCAACAATTAACTAGAGAGAAACCTAAATTCTCAATACAAGCAACTGATCAATTGTTTGGATAAACCATTTCATAAGAACCCGACTCCAGTATTACTAACAGTCCAAAACCGATAATGGTAAAAAAAAATTAACGGCCCCCATTTTGAACATTATAAAAATAAAGTCTTTTAACTGAACATCTTAGCTGGTTCTACACCTTTTCCGTGTAGTCTAAGTTAGATCTTTCTCTTTCATCTTTTGCTAATCCGTCTTTCTAGACCAACTCTTGTGTTGAAGATTTATTTTTTAATTTTTTATTTTTTTAAACTCTAAATTTGGGTTATTTGATATTAGATCATAACTCAAAATATAAGTTTACTTAATATGAACGTTAACTATTTAGATCCTATTGAATGATACAAAATTTATTCTCTTGAAAAATATCAGTTCAAAAGTTGTAGATAAAATATCCAAAAAAAACTGTTTTAAAAAAAAAGACTCAATTTTTTAATATTAAAATTTCAGTTTTCATTTTTATTCTCGTTGAATGTACAATAATAACTATAAAAAAATACCGAATCTCGAGAAAAATAATCCCACTGTTCAGGAATTACTGATAAAAAGGCTTAGACTAAAATTGAATTTAAGAATATTTTATATAATTCCAAGACTGTCTATGATTCAATTTTATACAGATCTAGAATTTTTTTGTTAGTACTTTATGCTGTGAGAAAGTTAGTGCATTGTGTGGATCGTTTAACTTACAATATCTTAATTTAATCTAGCAGAACTTTAAATTTCCGTTCTAAAATATAATATAATTTACGAAGACGCCTGATTGTTTGTATATTAAGCACCGATGTAACATAAGTTGCATCATCTTGGTCTGTAGGCTGAAGATGTGTAGTTGAATACAATAAAGACTGCTACCAATCGAGTTTCTAAATAAACTTCAAATTGAGAACTTTCCCTACATTATATGGGACTGAACATGTGCTAACCAAATTTTTTTAAACCGCCGCCATTTTCCAATATGGCTGGCAACTAAGTTTTTTTTTTAATTAGCAAACAGTAATAATTTTAGATGGAACAGTAATTTAAAACTTTTTAGTTCTTGTATTTTTTGATAAACCCAATGTTTTAGATTCTACAGCCTGTGCAATATTTTAATTTAATATTTACTCGATTTTTAGTTGGTCCTTTTAATTCTTTATTATGAATTGGGCTCTTGTAAAACACAAAATATAAAATGCTTATACCAAATCTAAACTCAATATCTTATATATTTCTGGAGTTGAATGTAAAAGATCAAAATTGCGGATAGATGGATAATGCAGCGGATTTTTACTATATTTTATGTGACATTTTTTATTCCTTTTAATGTATATAATCCAAAAAAATGATTGGCCAGTTCACCACTTTCGGGATATCCTGTACAGATATACACAGAATAGAGAAAAATTACACATTAGGGTGAAAAATAATATACTCCTTTTGTGAATTTGTCCCTTTTTTCCTCAAAAATAAAAAATTTTAAGAAAATTATTATTTTCTCAAACTTGACTTTCCACGATTTCGATAAAATTTTCTCTCTTGTAGCCTTTATGAGTCCAAACAAAACGCATTTGTCGCGATCTCCACAAAAAATCTGTTTCATGGAGTATTGGGAAAAAAATCGATCCTAGGGCTGTTTTAAAATATCGAATTTCTCAAAATCAACTCTACCGATATTGTTCAAATTTTAGTGAAACGTGAAGAATAATGATATCGTTCAGACAAGTATTATTGACAAGAAACAAAAATGAACCTTTAAGGGCCTAATCGCCGTTTTTCAAAAACTCAATTTTGATCATATATAATTTAAGCTGAGGGCACATTTATAACCCAAGCTAAGCAAGTTTATATATTGGCATCCATAGTTCAGTTTCACTTTTTTACTGACATCTACCAAATTATAATTTTTGTTTACGGTTGGTTTTTATTTTGTTTTGGGGTTGGTTAGTGAGAAAGTTATTGCATTGCTTCTGTACTGTTTATTTATTCAATTAACCAAGTAATTAGTACTAAATTATTATTAATAAAGTTATTTCAGCAATCACCTATTATATCACAACGTATTTGCAACAAAAATAAAAGTAAAAAGGAGTGAGCCTTAAGAATAATTTTAGCCATTTTTTCATTTATTTTCCTGACATAAATAATAAACAGTACACTTCAACTACAAATAATAATCAATCCTCGAATTATTTGCTTTAAAATATTAACATATTTTTAAAGAATATTAATGAATGGTGGAAAAAACTCGAACACAAGATCTCAATTTTTGTGAGATCTTGTGTTCGAGTTTTTTTCTATCTAATATTATCTCACAAGTCAAGCTTAATATTTATTTATAAATATTTATGAAGTCAGGTTCTAGAACTCATCCGTGCTTTGGTCCGAGTTAGTAGTGATAATTAGGGGTGATACACACTGTGACTTCTAGAGATCTATTGTGTGTGTGCCCCCCTCCCTCCAGTCACAACTCACGAAAGGGTCAAGGGAAGGTATCTCCACTACATCAAATTGGTATCTCCCAGACTTGTATCCCTTTTATCTATTCGACTAAAAGATGTTTTGGAATCTCCTCCACCTCCTCGTAGAATCTGCAAGTCCTCTTCTATTCCGATCCTTCTCAGCTGTTCTCTATGTCTACGATACCCCAATAGAAACCCTACCAGCGTCGTCAATTTATGTCTACTTAGTCTGAAGCATTCTCTCGACATCCTCCTGTTATCATTCCCCAGGAGTTATTTGATCTATAGGTACCTTCTTACACAGCTTCTCTAAAGTCTCTTCTCAGTGTATCATCCATTCCTCCAGGTTGTCCTAGTGGCTGAAGTGGAATGCTGCACCTTCCGCTCTTTGTTGGGTGCTTCTTCCATCTCGAGTATCATTCCTACCGAGGTTAACAGAACTGTCACCGCGGAAATCTTGACGATGCTGAGGACTCCCCATGCTGATAATCGTCACGGAGATGCACTATTTTATCAACATGTTGAGTTGCTGACATCCCGTACAAACTTGTTATTTTTCATTTTTGCTTTCCTTGTTTTTCCCACGAGCAGTTAGAGAAAAGATGGTCCACCCGAACATAGCATCGCTTGATACTGGTTAGAGGTCACCAAGTATCCTTAAGATCAATCTTTTGTACGGTGACATTCACCCACTAGCAAGGGACGTTTTTAACTCTAGGTTTGGGTTGAAAAAGAGATAAATGGAGGATGAAAGCATAGTACGAGGGAGTTAAAATGGAAAAGTAATGATCAAGAAATGGGAAAGTGAAGTAGCGCAGATCACAGTAAAGACCTCAGATCAACTTGAAGAGGGATCGGAGGAAGCTATTTGCAATGCGTGATCATTGGACGATGAGTTCTCCGATCCCTACGTTTTTGTTTGAAGTTATCAAAAAAAAATGGGGGAGGCAATAAATTTAAACCTATTTAATCAAACTTATCAAAGTGTTATATAACCTTCGGAGATGTACGAATTTTCAACCGATACGAAATTCGTTTAATAATGATTTTTTGGAAAAAAAAAAGTTCCTTTCCCATGACAGTTCGTTCAAGCAATGATACTCCCTTTGTATAGTTCTACACTCATTGCATTCGAATAAAATTGAATGTAAAAAATAATTCACTCCAAACTGAAAGCAGAGAGAGAAAATCACAAGGGTCTGACAGAACAAATCTCTTTTCACATTATTTCCTTTTTGACGCTTTCATTTCCTGGCGAATTTGAACAGTTGTGAGTTGTGTGAACTTCGATTCTGGACGTGAATAGCTAACCCCTACCCACCCTCACCTCACCCAACATTCACACGTTCAACTTTACCGAAATTTTGTAACTATTAATAAACGTTATTTAATAACTAGTTGTATGTTTATTTATGTTAGTTTAACTAAATGAATGTAAACACAATTTTCCACAAAAAATTACTTTATTTTGTGCAACGCAAAGAAAATACGATGTTTCAATGACTAAAACATCATCCTCAGCTGTTGCATGCACACAAAACTGACAAAGTCTCACTCTTACAACAAGAGGAACATCTTGAATACGCCTCCAAGTCCAGTTCCCTCACAATATATTCTACTATAAAAAGTCATTAATATAACGAAACATATGTAATGAAACAATCAGATACCGTATACAAAAATCAATATAAACCAATCGAAACTATTAAAAAACACCTCCCCCCCCCCTTAAAAAACACACACAAGCACAAAAACATACATCATATAACATATATCTAAATCTAACATAGAAAGAAATATACCTACATAAATATACACGCAAATATGTATATATATATATATATATATATATATATATATATATATATATATATATATATATATACTGTATATATATATGTATTTGCGTGTATGTTTATGTAGGTGTATTGTAGGTGTATTTATGTATGTATTTTTATACGTTTGTTTTAATAGGTTTATGCATTTAGTATATTATTGTAACTTTATTTTAATTTATTTAAATATTTTTTAGATTACAAACAGAATTTAAAAATATTTAAATAAATTAAAATAAAGTTACAATAATATACTAAATGCATAAACCTATTAAAACAAACGTATAAAAATACATACATAAATACACATACCATAAAGGTACATACATATAATAAGAGAAACATCATATAAATTAATAAAAATAACAAAAAATAACGATAATAATTAACAACAATAATAAATTGGAAAAATTTATACAAAACAAAAGAAAAACCCCTGTAGACAAGAAAAATATAAAAAAATCATACACACACTCAAAATATATAAGAAAGAAAAACAATGAATAACTAAACTAAACAAAAACATTTAAAACCAAATTAAATAACAGACAAAAATACACTACTGTATATCACCTACTAAAACTAACATAAAAATAACACACACAAATATACACAACATACATGTTTATAATTAATTATTAAAATGAAAAAAAAAAAAAAAAAAAAAAAAAGAAGAAGAACATATAATTATAATGACAACACAAAATAAAAATAATAAGATAAACATATAAGCAAAACAATAATCACAAAATCAAATTGGCAATTGAAATATAAAGGATATATGAATCCTCTAAAATAAATATAGAAACAAATTACACATATTCACAACACAACCACATAACAGAGAAAATCTATATAAAAAAATAATAAAATAAAAAATACAAAACAAAAAAAATCCCACATAAAATCCCAAACCAACAAGCTACTGTAAATTGACAAGGGCTCACTGTATACAATTAATTGTGTCTTACTTTTTATTTATGGAAAGCGTATCCCAAGCATCCAACACCCTAAAAAAATGTCAGTTTTTGAAACATTTTGTCTTGGTAGAGTATTTTTCGTAATATTTACTTCTACAAAATCAATGTCGAGTTTCTTGTGGATATTTTCGTTCAATAAAGTGGTCTATCGCCTGTGAAGTGCTTTATAGCCCAAATGGCTGGACCGATTTGATTCAAAACTAAAATTGAGCATATTTTATAATTTTTTTTTCCATTATTTTTATAGCCAAATTATTTTGGGAGGCGGTGTAAAAAAACAGAAAAATACGAGTTTCTCAAAATTTGCTCATACGATTTGATTGAAAAATTTGGTCGAGTGTAGTCTGAAAGATCCAAACAAAAAGTATTACTAGATATCTCTCCAAAAGTACCAGTTCGTCCGTTATAGCTAAAAACAAAAATCGGTGTCGTCGTAAAATACAGAACTTTTAAAAATCGTCTATACTAATTCGAATTATAGTAAAATGTGACAATCAATAATGCGAACTCGTGAGGAAAATTGGATGTAAAGAAAAAATGAACTTTGACATTCTTCACTAAAAGCTTAGTTTTTATTTAGTTTAGGGGCAATTTCTGTTCTTTAATAACTGTTTGATGAAAACTGTTGAAAACAACTTGATTGGCGCCATCATGGTACTTACCCAACCCTATCGGTCAAAGCAATACAAGGTAATCCTAAAAATGTTGTTTTTTAGTCCTTGTAGGAAATCTTGTATAAGGTGGTGATTACCAAGTAGGATAGGGTTGTTTAAAAAAGTTGCAACACAGGTTTTATAAAACTCGTAATTGTGTACATTCTTGGCTGGGTACTAGAGGGCCTCGTAGTACTCGCTACGCTCATGTCGATGACTCCGTTATACCGGATCTCATAACTATAAGAATATCATATTTTCTTAGGACTTCAGGGGTCAAAAGTACACTTAGAAAATAACTTCACAATTTGTCATGGTAGAGTCGCGTTAGGTTAAGTTAGAATCGGAAGAAAACAAGAATTGGTCAAGAAAACCGCAAAACGAAAGATGAAGAAGTGGGATTTAACCTTAGACTATATGAAAAAAGTTGTAGATCTAGCAAGGGCCAGGAACGCCCTGAATCTAATTGCAGCTCCCCAATCTTCCAACGCTGGGTCAACACCAACACGTTTTAATCTCCCACAATTATCAAATCCGTAACTTCTTGCATACAATTTTGCGTTATTAAACAAAATAAATAAATCGTTAGTAAAACAACTCGTTAGAGCTGCTGGACGACTTATCATCGGCTGATGTATTGTTAGAACATCGAATTCCCGTCACCGTAATTCTAACTTTCGTTACCAGAATTCGCTAAAACCACACAATGCTAAAACAACGTCGAAACATTTTGAAAGCCCCACGTAAATCAAACCCGAAACTTCTTGTAAATCAACCAGGGTTTTAAAAAAAGGAATGACATCAAAATTATCCTTATGACCAAAATATACCTGAATACCCAATTATCAAGTTTGAACTGAAGTGTACCGCATATATGAGAAATAATTCTCAAAACTATTTTCGGAAGTCGTATTTCTGAAAGAAAACAAAACACTGAATACTTCGTATATGTTAAAAAGTAAAACATACTTGATGGGTGCTATCGTGGTACTTACCCAGCCCGATGAAATAATGTAGTAAAACATATCCTCTAAATTTAAAGCTCAAAAGTTGGTTTTTTGAGCGTTGTATGAAATGTTAAATTGTATTGGTAGATCAAGAAGTCTTATCCAGTAGGGTAACTAAGTGTTTAACACATTGTCTGAACCATAACTTTTCAATTATTTTTTGACTTCGGCTAGAAATGAGCCTCGTAGAAGTTGAAAAGTGTTCACTCGCTTTGCTCGTGTCAGTATCTGTTTTGACGAGCCTCAAGGATTGCATATTGTGAAGAAGTCTCCACTGACTACGCTCGCGTCAGCGATTCAGCCATGTAGAATCTCAATACGGTTTTTTTTGGGAGGTAAGGGTACAAAATTACTATTTAAAATAGCCGTAATTTAAATATTGTTAATTAGATTTTCCTGCATTTCAATAGGGTTCTACATGAACACACTATAGTACAGTATCCTCAGGATAGGAATGTGTCTAGGATGGAGAGTAAAAGAGAGGCCCCCACACTTCGTTTGTTGTGTTTGCTTTAAGCGGTACAACCCCAATAAAAAAATATAGACCTCAAATAGACGCCTAGCCTACTTTCGTTTCTTTTATATGTATGAATACGAATAAAACGTTAACAAAATTAAACTTTTAAGAGTTAACTTGTACTTAAACTTTAAGAATTAAATGTAGCTACACAGTAATTTGTGTAGCTAGTTTTCTTGGAATGGGTTGTACCGTCAAGTCAGGCTAGGGAAGCAAGTAGAAGGGAAGACACACTCCTACTCTGAGGGTACTGTACTCTACATCAAATTGGATGTGCCTATCCTAACTATTGCGTCCACTATCGTGCTTACGTTCAACGACGATCAGGTATAAATCAAAGATCGCATTCTTAATACTATCAAACGTATCCTATATTTTATATACTGAGTAATTAAAAGTAATGGTTGACTAATTTAAATTACAACTGATGTAATATTATACAAGCCAGCAAATCAATAAATAGACTTACAGAATACGCACTACATGTTACATTTATGAAATGATGAAATATGTATACAACGCGAAACAAATTCAATATTTCAACGTGTATAAATCAACAATATAAACGAGTGATATTCGAGTCTTTGTGGATTGTAATCTGTTATGGTTAAAAATGGAAAAATCATTCGAAGAGAAGTTGTATTTATTAACGTAACAGACACGATTTGATCTTCAACAATGAGCTGCACATCAGGAAATAGAAAGCGTCAAAAAGGAAATATGAAATGTGCGGCTTTCTGTTCATTCAACCCAATATGTTTTTCCAAACGTTGTACGTTTCTTCTTTATACGGAGAGAATATATTTTGTATACGATGTTTTAATAGTAAATTCACACAGGGTAGTTCACATGCTATCGTTAAAATGTATTTATAATTCTGTATACATAAATAATAAACTGTTTTTAGGGTTGCTGTATCCGGAATGAGGCATATAAGTGCAAAAATTATCTTTTTTTTTTTTTTTAATACATACAGTATATTGAATTTAATTAAAACTAGCAAATAGGAAAATAATTTTTAATTTTATTAAGTAATTTTGTATACTTTTTTAAATTAACCTAACAAATTTGAAAATAACTTTTAATTTGATTAAATGGTTTGTTGTATTTTTTAAACATAAGCTAACAAACTGGAAAATAACTTTTAATTTTATTAAAGGGTTTGTTTATTTTTTAACCTAACCTAATCTATCCTATCCTATTGTTAGACTCTATTTTGTGAATATCGTATTATTTTTCTTTTATTTTGTTGAGTTCCCAATAATTTGAATGATAGAAAAAATGTCCTGAGAAATGGCTAAAATGTGCCTAATAGCAAATGTTATTAAAATTGGTCCACGCGTTTAAGCTGTAAATGCACATACGACAGACAGACATTCAAAGATAATTAAAACTGACATCCACAAAAAACTACAAATCTATTTGTTGACACATCCTTTTACTTTTCTATTCTAGAATATGTGAGAAAGAAAAGATAAAGTTCAATCCCTGGCGGATTTATAATGAGCTACGAAAACCGTGGCCGTAGGCCTATCAAAATGTGCCTTTAGGAACTAGAAACAAATACTCGAATTATCAGACACAACAGATTCCCGTCATTAAATGATACCAGACTTTTGCATCGCCCTGTATCTGAGACATTGTTTGTATTTACAATGTGAAGCTGGAAGTAAAGATTAAGGACTTACAACCTTCCGCAGCCATACAAACAAACACATTACAAGTTAGCCGCCACCGCCAACTTTCCTATTGTTTTGTTCCACTTTAAGTGCTGATATCATTCATGGGGAAATGGTAGGGGGTTAGAAAGACCCACCACAACAATAATTCTTTCACTTAGGAGAAAGAGCTGATTTGCGAACTGTACAGTTGTAAGCTAATGGAATAAAATCTGTGCCTTACGAGTTGGGATAAGGTAAATTAGAAGATTTCAAATAAATATGTTGAAGATCGTAATATAAAATAAATATATAAGAGAGATATTTCATTTTCTCTCTTGTAACCTAGTAACCTCTCTATCTATTTCGATTCCCCCTCACTCTCTCTCTCATACCCTTTTCTCTCTCTCTCTCTCTCTCTCTCTCTCTCTCTCTCTCTCTCTCTCCTCTCTCTCTCTCTCTCTCATTCCCTTCCCGTATCTATCTATTTTCTCCTTCTCTCTTAGTATTTCTCCCTCCTTCCCCTTTCTTCGTCTTTTCGCCTCCACGTTTTTACCGCTTTTTCTTACTCCCCCCTCTACACCTCATTATCTCCCCGCCCCTTTATCTCTCATATGCCTCCTTATTTCCCCTTTATTTCTTCTTCTATCTTACTTATTCGAACTCCTTTACATTTCTCTCTTTCTCCATATATCTCCCGTTGGAGATTGGGATGAATAGAACATATTATATCTTTAATAAAATGTATTACATTAAATTTTGCCCTCCCCCGATCTAACTTCAGTCTCATTTTCGCTCATTAACTTTCTCCCTTCCACTTTCTCTACCGCTGTCTCTTTCTTTACCATTTCGCCCCTTTTCTCTCCTTTTCTTCCTACCTCCTTCTTTTATTCCCTCTCTCTCTCCCTCTCTATTCGCTCTATAAACCTCCCTCTATCATTCCTTACTCCTTATCTTACTTTATCTAACTCATATTCTTTTCCTCCTTATTGTATCTCTCTCTCTCTCTCTCTCTCTCTCTCTCTCTCTATATATATATATATATATATATATTCCTACTTTTGACTCATCTCTTTCTTCCTTTCTGCCTACCTTACTACCTCCTTAGCTCTCTCATCTTTCTCTCTCCTTCTTTCATCGCACTTTATCTCTACTTTGCGCCATTCTCACTTTTCTCTTAATCCCCTCTCAGTTTTGAATTTATGTTAAGATTCTATGATTATATACATATTTTATGATTTTCACATCTTTATTAAAAACGTGTGCAATTCAAATATTTTTCACTCTTCCCTTTCTCTCTATCTCTCCTCTCCATACATTACTCCCACTCTCTTTCTCCCTTCCACCCCTTACTGCCTCTACCTCTTTCTCTAATAAGAATGAGCTAGAGAGCACTCTGCAATCCCCCCTTTGCATCTTTAATAAAAATTAATTTAATTCAATTACATTTCTCTCCTCCCACTCTCCTTCTCTCTTTATTTCTCTACAATATCACATTTCATCTTCAATAAATTATACTCTCTTCCTCTCTAATATATTGTATATGATGTGACAATCAACACCCTCTTCGTGGCTTTTATATTCTATAAACCATTACAATTTGCTGGTACTATTAATTAGGACAATTATTACGTGTAATTTATTATAATTTTTAAATGTTTGATAAAATTTCAAAAGATAGTGGTCCGTGTTTTTAAGCAAATCATATACTTCTTAATAGTTATAATGGAAAAACTTCTTTTGTCTACAGTTGTTGACAAAGTGGCATTTTGTTCACTTAAATTAGTTTGCAAAACAGCTGATTTCTCAACAGTTTCTCTTTGCCCACTACTTTTCTCACTCCGGATGGCAACCGAACAAAACGAAATTTAGGTTAAGTTTATTTGAATTGATTTATAATATACAGGAAATGTCCCGTATGTAGGTTAGATTAATTATTACATGTAAAACAACATAAATAAACAACAAAACAACGTTTTAAAGTTGAAAAGGGAAGTAACTATTCATGAAGATGATTGACAGTATATGTACAAGGAGAGTATTTTTCGTTTGCCGAGTTTTGAAGTTGGCAATCCCGTTTCCTCAACAATACACCTAAGTTATTTGTAATATTCATAAATAACCTCAGTTTTGACGTGAGAACTTCTACTCAGTGTTGATAGTTTTAAAATATGGACAACTGTAGACAAAGTATAATGTGCAATTCGTGAGCAAAGTGTCTTTTTTAAACTCGATAAAATTGACGCACTCGGCAAGCTTCGTGCGTCAACATTTTTCTCTCATTTAAAAAAGTGCCACTTTGCTCACTAGTTGCACAAATAACTATTGTCTACAGTTGTTGACAAAGTGGCATTTTGTTCATTTAAATTAGTTTGCAAAACAGCTGATTCTCAACAGTTTCACTTTGCCCACTACTTTGTTCACTCCGAATGGCAACCGAACAAAACGATATTTAGGTTAAGTTTATTTTAATTGATTTATAATATACAGGAAATGTCCCGTATGTAGGTTAAAGTAATTATTCATGAAGATGATAGACAGTGTATCTACACGGAGAGTATTTTTCGTTTGCCGAGTTTTGAAGTTGGCAATCCCGTTTCCTCAACAATACACCTAAGTTATTTGTAATATTCATAAATAACCTCAGTTTTAAAGTGAGAACTTCTACTCAGTGTTGATGTGTTGTTTAGCACTAATGCTATATTTTGTGTAGTTAGTTTTAAAATATGGACAGTTCAGATTTTAAAATAATCTGAAAAATAA